>PVHY01031042.1:0-12946 GCA_004024945.1 Uropsilus gracilis
AGTCCCACCTGGGGTCGTAGCAAGACCTAGTTCCAAAAAAAAAAATAGCTGTGGGTGTGGGTGTGGTGGTGCGCGTCTGTCATCCCAGCTACCTGGGAAGCTGAGGTTGGGGATTGCTTGAATCTGTGGTACCCCAGGCAACAAAGAGCCTGCGGTTCTACAGGCAAAAATAGCAAGACCTAATCTCAAAAAAAAAAAAAAAAAAAAGCTGGGCGTGCTGGTGCGTGCCTGTAATCCCAGTTACCTGGGAAGCTGAGGCTGGGGATTGCTTGAGTATGTAGTACCCTGGGCAATGTGAGTCTGTGGTTCTACGGGCAACATAGCCAGACCTAGTCTCAAAAAAACCAAAAACAAAAAAATGGGTCAGTGAACTGTCTTGGTTTCTGGTGGGTCTCACTGGAGGGCTTGGCTGAGAAGCAGAAGTGCAGATACCTAGTGTGGTGGGTGAATGGGGGTTCGTTATCCTTTGGTTAGCCCTGCCAACACATTGCAGAGGCTAGAGAAGAGGCAAGATCATGGACTCCTCGCAACTTAGATTCCTTTCCTCTGCTTGTCTAGGGAACTCGCAGCAAAGATTTTTCTTTTTCTTTTTTTTTTTTTTTGAGACTAGGTGTCGCTATTTTTGCCTGTTGAACCGCAGGCTCACGTTGCCCAGGGTACCACAGACTCAAGCAATCCCCAGCCTCAGCTTCCCAGGTAGCTGGGATGACAGGCGTGCGCCACCACGCCCAGCTATTTTTTGGAACTAGGTCTCACCACGGGCCCCAGGCGGTACTCGAACCGCGATCCCTAGCCCCGGCCGCTTCACAGGCTGAAGCTTACAAGCATGAGCCACCGTGCCCGGCCTTTTTTTCTTTTGAGACTAGGTCTCATTATGTTCCCCAGGGTAGTCTCAAATGTGTGGACTCAAGTGATTCCTAGCCTCTGCCTCCCAAGTAGCTGAGATTACAGGCGCGCACCACCGCGTCCAGCTTGGGTTTTGTTTTTTGTTTTTTTTTTTTGAGACTCGGTCTATTTTTGCCCGTGGAACCGCAGGCTCACGTTACCCGGGGTACCACGGACTCAAGCGATCCCCAGCCTCAGCTTCCCAGGTAGCTGGGATTACAGGCATGCGCCACCACGCCCACCTATTTTTTGAGACTAGGTCTCGCTGTGTTGCCCCGGGCGGGACTCGAACCGCGATCCCCAGACCCTGCCGCGACTCCATAAGCTGTCGCTTACAAGCACGCGCCGCTGTGCCCGGTTTTCGCAGAGATTTCCTCCGAAGTAGTTCTTTGCTGCCCTCTCCCGGCCCGTTGAGAGCCCGGGTCCCACTCTCTCCCTTCCACTGAGCACCGGCCCACGCAGGATGGCAGAGCTCAGGTTCGGACACGCAGTGCTCAGGTTCGGACACCTCCTCCGTCGCTTTTGCGCAGCTGCTAAATCTCTGCCAAGGTCGTCGGCCCGAACCCCGCTTTGCGGAGTGATGCTGTAGGGCCTGGGGATGCAGGGACCTTCCAGAGACAACTGCCGCCAGCCTTACGGCGAAGCCGGGTGGAGGACCAGGCCTCTTGGGAACCACGCCAGCTCGTCGGTTCTCCCTCTCCTGGTGCCCTTTCAAGCTGCAGCGACGTGCTGTCTGCCCGGGCACAACACCTGCCGTGGCGGACGGAGCGCCCGGTCCCGAGGGCATCGGGCTCTGGGGTCCCTAACCAGGTCCCCGCCCCGCCCCCCAACAGCCTCAGGTGGATGGAGGAGCTCCGCCAATCCAGGGCGCGCTGAGGCAAAAGAGGCGGGACGAGATGGGGGGTTTCGGACAGGAGCACCAGCCAATGGGGCGCCGAGCTGCCAGAACGGCGGTTGCCAGCGCCCGCTCAGCGAGACCGCTCAGAGGAGGGGCGTGGTTAGTGGACAGTGAGCCAATCCCTGATAGGGAAGGACCAAATTGGGCCAATCAAACCTGAGAAGGTGTGAATGGGCGGAGCTCTCCCGGTAGCTGCTCGGTGGTGGGAGAGGGATCAGCTTTCTCTGCTAGTTCCCACCCTAAGACTTCTTAGGCCCTGGAATGCGAGACAACGAGGCTCAGGGAATTCCTGGCGTGGGGCGTAGAGGCATCACTCGGAAAGGCCTGGGAGCGAGAGAGACTCCAAGTTGGAGGACCTGCTGGAAGCTACCGGGTGGGCATCAAGGAAGCGGAGGTTGGTCAGTGGGCGGGACTTCCGGGGCGGGGCTTTTGCGGGCGGGGGCGGGGCCTGATACTAACACTGGGCCGAGGGGCGGGGCTTCAAGGAGGCCCGTTGGTGTGACCTAGGGAGTAGCACCTTAGTCATTTAAGAGACCTTCTTGAGAACAGTGTTGCCAGAGGTGTTGGGGTGGCAAATGATCGCTCAGGGTTGATGTCAAGGTTGCTGGAGAGGTTACCTGTCCTAACCCACTGTCGCCTCTTACCAGGGAGCCACAGGTGGGGACCTTTCTAGGGTCCCTTCCCCTTGGCGGGCTACTATGGATTTCCCTGAACACAGCCAGCAGCTGCTGCAGAGCCTCCGGGAGCAGCGGTCCCAGGGCTTCCTTTGTGACTGCACGGTGATGGTGGGTAGCACCCAGTTCTTGGCCCATCGTGCTGTGTTGGCATCCTGCAGCCCATTCTTTCAGCTTTTCTACAAGGAGCGGGAACTAGACAAGAGGGATCTGGTGTGTATCCACAACGAGATTGTCACAGCCCCAGCCTTTGGGCTGCTTCTGGACTTTATGTATGCTGGCCAACTGGTCCTGAGGGGTGATACCCCTGTGGAGGATGTGCTGGCAGCTGCCAGCTACTTGCACATGAATGACATTGTCAAGGTGTGCAAGCGACGACTGCAAGCCCGGGCCTTGGCAGAAGCAGATAGTACCAAGAAGGAGGAGGAGAGCAACTCACAGGCCCCTGCTTTAGAGTTTTTGTCGAGCACGTCCCGGGGTTCCCAGTCTTCAATGACATCTGCTGAGACATCGATCCATTGGGGCAAAGGTGACTGGAAAGACCCTGCTGCCCCCTCGCCTACTGTCTGTCCTCCAGATGAGCCACCGATGACCGGTGGGGCTGACACAACACAGCCTGGGGTGGAGGTTGATGCCTCGCATCTGCGGGCACGTGCCCCACCAGCGCTTGATGTCTCTCTTGCCAGCCCCAGTAGCTCCACAGAGACCATCCCTGCAAACTACTTTCCTTCTACCCTCCCTGCAGTTTCAGCAGAGTCACTGGCTCCCCTCGATGTGGGTCCTGAGAGTATGAGGGTGGCGGAACCCAGGGCTCCTGGGGGACTGTTGCAAGGCTTCTATCCCCCAGCTTTGGCTGCAGCCCCAGTCCCAGCCCCAGTTCCATCCCAGGCTCCAGCCCCAGCAGAAGCTGAGTTGGTCCAAGTGAAAGTAGAAGCCATTGTGATTTCAGATGAGGAAACTGAGTTGTCAGAGGAACAACCCCAGGGTCCCGAGGGACTGTTCTCACCAGGAGCAGCAATGTATGTTGGACAGTCGTCCCAGCCAGAGACTTTTGAGGAGCCTAGGGCATCAGGACTGGAGGAGGTAGGAGGCAGTGACCACTTCCTGCCTCCAGATCCTCACCTGCCCTATCACTTGCTGCCAGGTCCAGGGCCATATCATCGGGGACTGGTGACTTCACCCCTGCCTGCCCCCCCAGCCCTGCACGAACCCCTTTACTTGCCTTCTGAGTATGAAGCAGCCCCGGGAAACTTTGGCGTTTTTACGGAGGATGTTCCCACTTGCAAGACATGCGGAAAGACCTTCTCGTGCTCTTACACTCTCCGGCGACATGCCACCGTGCATACTCGAGAGCGACCTTACGAGTGTCGCTACTGCCTGCGCAGCTACACGCAGTCAGGGGACCTGTACCGCCACATCCGCAAGGCTCACAACGAGGACCTGGCCAAACGCAGCAAACCAGATCCAGAGGCGGGCCCCCTTCCTGGAGCGCAGCCCCTCCCTGGCTCTCCTACAGCAGACAAACAGAACAGTGGTGGCGGGGGGCCTCCCAAAAACTAATAGCTGGGGGAGTGTGAACTGATGCTAAGCCTACTCTTGCCCTCATTGGGGAACTGCACTGAAGGTGGGAAGCATCTCCTTTATTCTACTGGGTGAGAGAAGGAAGCTTCTGCTCCTGCTAGAGGTTCCTGCTCTCTTCTTTACCCAGCCTGATAGCTGAACTTGGGTCAAAGCATGTCAGTCAGATGCTCTCCGAGAGGCAATACAAACTTTCCTCCTCTAATGGTTTCTGAACCACAAACTTAGAGTGAAAGTATCTGTGAGTTGGTATCAGCTGGTTTCTTCCACAAACCTGCATGCCTGCTGATTCCTTCATCCGTCTCCTCCAGATGGGTTAGGAACATGGCATTTGTACTTGGGCTAGGGGTGGGAGTCAGGTTGTTGATAGGAAACACTGGGAGATGGGCAGAGGGCATTATAGACTTAGGCAAGTATACTAGTTAGGGAATCTTACACAACTATGGTTTATTTTGGTAGCTGAGCTCCTTTGATGGCCTGTATTGGCCACTTAATATAAATATTCATTGAATCCTCAACATGTTTAGGAGGTATTAGCCCCCCCATCTTTTTTTCCCCACCAAGAAGGAAATTAGAAGCTCAGAAATCAAAGTTAACTTGTTCAAGCTCACAGCTGAGATCTGAAGCTTGTTGGTATCGACATCAAACACCAGATATGATGCAATGCTGGTTTCAGACATCACTGAAGATCATTAACAAAGAACGGGAAGTTGTTTTATTTTTGTCCTTATGAGTGCTTGGGTTTGTCCCATTGCCCCCTGACCTCTGTTACCTATGCAACAAGACCGTTGGGTGATTGTTCAATTGGCAGATAATTGCAGCTTTTGCCTACAAGTCCTAAATATTGTGAACTGAGGTCCAGCAGGAGGAGAAACTGAAAGGCAAAAGGTGCTAAGCTCTGTAGTGGGAGATGTGTGCAGGGAGGTTGGGAGGCTCCAATATGGAAATGGGGGGTGCTTGGGAAAACTAAAGCAAGAAACTCCACATGAGATAATCTTCAGTTCATCTGGTCCAGCGGCCTCACTTAAAAAATGTGCTAACAGCTTAGAGGTTAGATTCCTCATCTGAGGTCACAGGATGGTTGTTGACAGCAGAGAGAGCAGAGACGTGGGTATTTGGCGTGTTGATATGGGTTGAGAGGGAGACAGTTTTTAGGATGTAAGAGAAAGGTCTGGCCCCAGCTGGTGGTAAAGAGGGTGCTATAGGAGGTGCTGGAAGGCTCCCTACAAACCCTCTTTCCAGCTCATAAGCTTCCTGTAAGTACAGCAGGAAGAAAAACGTGGGAGAAGGTGAAAATGAGTACTTTTTCTGAATTTCTTCTTCTTGAACCCATACAGCAAGCCCCTGGTTTTGAGTTATGAGATGGAGCTGAACATCAAAGGTTTGGCCAAAGAAAACTCTTTGTCTTCCAAGAATTAATATCAGATCAATTGCCTGTAAGAATCTGTGGCCTTTGAAAGGGTGCTTTTTGTGGTATGTGAATTACATATCAATTAAAAAAAGAGAAAAAGAAATTGGTTGCTTCAGAACATTAAGCAAGCTTAATAACCACCTGGGCATTTAAGCATATATAATGTATGTCCTTTCTCTAGACAGCTGGGGGAACACCACAACATATCAGAGTCTGGGCCAAGTGCAATACTTAAGTGGGTCTGGTATTTGGTGACGTTCTCCTGAGCAGCCATGTGCTCTCGGTTCCAAAAGGAAGTGCATTCTTCATTGGAGGTGGCAGGGAGGAGTTTGCAGGGTGTTTAAAGTAGCAGCCAGCACAGTGAAGGCCGGAGTCGCCTCGTTTATCTGCTCCATGCTAAGAAGAGTTTGTGACAACCCTAGGAAGTGGGGTAACAGGCAATGCCTCTGTTCCCATCTACTCTTTTTTTTTTTTTTTTTTTTTTTTGAGACTAGGTCTCGTTATTTTTGCACATGGAACCACAGGCTCTCGTTGCCCGGGGTACCACAGACTCAAGCAATCCCCAGCCTCAGCTTCCCAGGTAGCTGGGATTACAGGCGCATGCCACCACGCCCAGCTAGTTTTTTGGAACTAGGTCTCGCTACGGGCCCCAGGCGGGAATCAAACTGCGATCCCTAGCCCTGGCCACTTCGTAGGCTGAAGCTTACAGGCACGAGCCACCATGCCCGGCCTGTTCGCATCTGCTCTTGATGGGCCCACCCATGAACTTAAGGAACCACAGGTCAGCTCTTAAAACCTCTAGTCCACACTGAACTCTTTTGCCTGTCGTTACCGAACCTCTGCTTGAAAGGAAAGGGAACTCACTCTCCCCAACAAAACCCACTCTCGAGCCTCACAGCCCTGTCTGGCTGGATAATGCTTCAAGCCAAATTCTGCCCCTGTTGGTGAGGGCAAGGTGCAGAACCCAGCCTATAGACTTCTTAGACTGAGAATCTGCTTGTGAGCTATAATCTTAATTTTTTGATAACCATCCTTTTCTCTCCAGCATTAGAGATCTACTTCTAGTTTAGGATTTCATGTCTTCTCTTAATTGGTTGTGTGTGTGTGTGGTATCCACTTGGCATCTAAAGCCTCTTCAAGTACCACCTCACACAGCTCACCTCCTCCTTCTCTTTGGATTTCCGTTTCTCCAAGCCAGTGTTTTGGATCTACACTGACACTTTTTCTTTTTTGAAATAAATCGATTTTTATTTTGGTAAGCAATATGAAGTGCTCCAAATCTCCAATTTTATCTGTAACAATTTCAGTATGTATCTGTATCTATAAAGGAACGTTAAAAAAAGATCAACTACCACACTCAAGAAAACTTACAATAGTTCTTATTCAAATTTCTGATATTCTCATAAATTTATAACCCCCCCTTCAAACCAGAATCTAAATTCCTAGGATTTTAGGAGCTCCGTACCTAGAACCAGGCAGAGATGAATATATTCAATCATTTCATAGTCTCATAAGCTTTCCATCTTTTTTTTTCAAATTAGAATTCAAACATTTATTTGGTGGTTGTCTCTTAAGATCCTTTTAGTCCATATATTACCCTCTCTCTTTCTTTGAAGTTAACTTGTTGAAGAAATGAGGTCATATATCTTATGATTTTTAGAGTTTACTAATGTATATCCCCACAGTCTCTTTTAACATGCTTCTCTGTCCCAAGGTTCCTTAAAAAATAAATATATAAATAAATGTGGAGTCAACAGTATAGGTAGTATGTGAATTTGACAGGTGATGGGCATAAGCTGGGAAAGTTTTCAGCTGTCCCCTTTTTTTTGAGACTAGGTCTCACTATTTTTCCTGTGGAACCGCAGGCTCACGTTGCCTGGGGTACCACGGACTCAAGCAATCTCCAGCCTCAGCTCCCCAGGTAGCTAGGATTACAGGCACGCGCCACCACGCCCAGCTATTTTTGGGGACTAGGTCTCGCTGTGTTGCTCCAGGTAGGTCTTGAACTGCAATTCCCAGTCCCAGCCATGCTCCATAGGCTGGTGCTTACAGACACACGCCACCGTGCCCGGCTCAGCTGTCCCTTATGTACCTTCACCTCAGCCATGAATGCTTATCTTTCCATCAAGCCCTCAAATCCAGCATGGAAACTATGACAGGTTGAGTCAGGTCAGTAGTACCCTCTCCACCCACAGAATTCCGAGCACAGAGCTTTAGGTATGTCCTGACTGACCATGCAGGATGTGGGCCAGCAGCCACCCCACACCCACCTCACACTGCCTACTTGTGTTCACTTTCCTGTTCACAACCCAGCTGGAATGCAGTTCCATCCAGTAACAGGCCTGTGAAATCTGCAATGGTAGCCTGTCCATTCTTTTAAGTTGCTACTAAAAGGACTAGTGCAATAAATTCTTCATATATGCCTTTGAATATCAGTTTTATTTTTTCCTCTGTGTAGAAAGAAAATTTACTATAACACTGAATTTTTAAGGAGAAAAAAAAAAAGATAAAACCAAAAAATAAAGAGCAGCTCAAAACAAAACCTTGACAAGATCTGCTAAGCTAGGCTTTGAAATTGTAGCAACTTAGAAGGGGAATAAAATATTTTATTTCTGTAAGTTCTGCTCTTAGACTTTCTAAGCTTATTTGGAAGAAAAGCTTTTGGTGGTAATGGGAGGGTTTTGGTGGTAATGGGAGGGTAATGGCGAGAGTCAAAGAAGAACCTGCCTCACTGGGAGGGGGGGAAACAAAGGGGAGACTTGGCACAAGTGGCAAGGCTAAGGTGGTGTTTTTGTTTTTGTTCTGGAAGTCAGGTCTGTGGTGGTGGGATGGCTGATGACACATACTTCTCATCTCATTCCATGGAGGGAGTGCTCCAAGCCCTCTCTTCTCTGCTGAACTTGTACATTATTCACCACAAGTGAACAGAACGAGTAAGGACTCCTGGTTGATGGAGTCTCCTATGGAATCAGAGCTGCATGAGATCTGCAACCTGCACCCAGCCCAAGACAGTTTCCAGAAAGTTCTGTCAGATGTTTAAAAGGCACTAAGGAAGGAAAATTCTTGTTTCCCTCCTCTGTAAGCAACTGGGCTCTTGCAAAATACAAGGTGACAGGTAAAGGACAGAGGTATGTTCTTACTCTGCTCTTAAATGGTATTTCTAAAAACCTGACATCTGTCTCCCCCATGTCTCTTGGAGAAAGAAGCATACCTTAGATAGGCAATCTATTAAAATTTAAAATGTTTACTTGGGTGTTTTTTGGCATAAGGGCTGACGGGTTTTCAAATGAAACCTTAAATGATTTATTCCAGAGGTCTTACGATAGAAGAGTTTAATAAAAAAATAAAGAAATGTACTATATTAATGATCTGAGTATGAACAACAGCAAGAAGTAGGAATCACCCAGGGAAAGGGTAGGATCCCGGCACAATTTAAAAGAAAAAAATCTAATGGTAGGTAGAACATTAAATACAAGGATTAATCAAAAACAGCTGGTTTCACACCTTTCATTTTAAGGTATGTCCATCTAAGCTAGAGTTGTCTAGTTTCACAAAAAATATTTCCTGGTTTCTTGCATATGTAACTGGCTTTGAGCATCTGAAGAAACAAATGGAGAAATCCCTTTCTGTCCAGCCTTACTCTCATCCTTGCTAGCTCCATCCCCCACGACAATGTCTAAGACACTCACCATTAAAGCCTGGGCCATAGATAGGATTAATTCCACCATGAAATCCAGCTCATGAATGTTTTCTAGTTATATTTCTCAAGGCAGATGTCCCCTAGAAGGTCATGTATTGAAAGCTATATAATATTATAACAGATAACCAAAAAGAAAAAAAATACAGTGTAAGTAGTAGAGTTTGCTCAGAACTGGAAATGACACAGATCCATCTGGGTCAGAGATACGGTGCTCATTTCTCTTACTGAGGTGCCCCCTGATGTGTCTTTAATGGTTCCCCTACGTTCAAGTAGAAGTGCATCTTTCTTTTTTGTTAACCAAACATGCCCAGGTAGAGCTGTTTCTCTTTCCTATGGTAGCTGCTGAGCTCCGACTGTGTGAGCTGGAGGTACCGCCGGATGTTGGCATCTAAGAAGAGGACACAGAAAACAGAGACAGTGTGAGCTGGGATCTTAGCTCAGGGGATGAAAGGATGGTTAACTCACTTCCTTTAAAAACATCTTTCAATATTGCTTCTGGTTTGCCAGGTGCAGTAGCATGTGCCTGTAATCCCAGCTACTTGGGAGGCTGAGGCTAGGAATCACTTGAGTCCACGGGTTCGAGACTGCCCTGGACAATGTAGCGAGACCTAGTCTCCGGAAAAAACAACAACAATGGCAAACAAACCAATATTGCTTCTGGGTTTCTGGGTACGATCAAAGAGAGTAGCTACTCTTAGCGGTTTAGTATCAGCTCCATACTCTATTCAAGGACAGTAAACAGATTTTATTTATTTATTTATTTTTGAGACCAGGTCTTATATTTTTGCCCATGAAATCGCAGGCTCACATTGCCTGGGTAGCTGGGATTACAGGTGTGTACCACCACACCCATCTATTATTTTGGGACTAGGTCTCACTACGTGCCCCTGGCGGAACTCAAACTGTGATCCCTAGCCCCAGCTGCTTCATAGGCTGAAGCTTACAGGCACAAGGCACCGTGCCCAACTTTTTTATTTTTTTGAGACTAGGTCTCACTATTTGCCCAGGGAACCACAGGATCCCGTTGCTTGGGGTACCACGGATTCAAGCAATCCCCAGCCTCCCTCAGCTTCCCAGGTAGCTGGGATTACAGGCGGGCGCCACCACGGCCAGCTGTTTTTTTTGGGACTAGGTCTTGCTGGGTTGCCCCAAGCAGGACTCAAACCGTGATCCCTGGCCCCAGCCGCTTCTAGGCTGAAGCTTACAGGAGCCACTGTGCCCTGCCGTGCCCGGCTTTTAAATAGATTTTTGAAGCAGGAAGATGGGAGAGCCACTTGCTTTATCCACTCCACGTGTCAAACCACTATGGCAGTGCCTGTAGCAATGGTGCACCATCGCTCTTTGAATTAAAAAAAAAAAAATTTCCGTGATCTGAGTATGTCACTGCTGGTCTGTGTGACAGTAAGCTCCTGAGGTAGTACTACTTTGAACTTTTTAAATCTCTCGACACCACTGGGCTGGTTGGTAATTTTATAATGAAAGGGGGTTTGAAGCAGGGCATGGTGGCTCATGCCTATAAGCTTCAGCCTACAAAGTGGCTGGGGCTAGGGATCGTGGTTCAAGTCCCACTCGGGGCAACACTGTGAGACCTAGTCCCAAAATATAGCTGGGCGTGGTGGCCAGCTACCTGGGAAGCTGAGGCTGGGGATTGCTTGAGTCCGTGGTACCCCAGGCAGCGGGATCCTGCAGTTCCATGGGCAAATAGTGAGATCTAGTCTAAAAAAAAAAAAAAAAAAAAAAAAAAGCAAAGGTCAGATCTCAGCTGGAAAGCTGGCAGAAATGAGGATTATATAATTTATTCACTGGAATCCAAACTTTATTTTGGTTACCTTGAAAAACAAAATTTCTTTCAGGGAGGATGGGAGAGTCTACATATGACTGATGAAGCATAAATATTTCTGGAGGACATGCAATATTGCTTTCCTGTGGAGACAAGAATACAAGCATAGAATCTGGTCTGTTCATTGTAGCCCTTTTTGATTTTTGAAGCCTGTGAATCAAAAATTTCAGTGAACTGGGAAGATTAACTATTTCACAGATACCACCTTTGCAGGACCACCATGTTTGTCCTCATTCCCCACTTCTCTCACCTTTTGGCTGCCTACTGACAGCAGCCAGGAGATAGTGCTGAGCCTGGTCATAGTCCTGCAGATGGAAAAAGGCGACCCCAGCCCGGTACAAGGCCTTGGCATTATCAGGCTGTCGTTCCAGGACCTTCTGGCTGTACTCTTTCACGCGCTCATAGTTTACAGGCTCCATCTGAAGGAGACAGGCTGACGTGGCCAGTGAAAGGAAGAGAAGAGAGCAAAGAACCTAATTACATCGGTTCCACAGACCAATTGAAGGCAGTCCCGAATATAGGATGTCAACACCTTCTGATGAAGAAATATAAATGTCTACACGTACGAGTGTTCTAGGAACTGGGGACACAACAGTGAATAAAACTGTTACCTTACAACCTACTGCATACCCTGTGTTGGATTAGGTGCAGCTGTGTGTCAGAGTCACTTCAGTCACTCTGACACTGAAGTCTTTTCCATGGTGTCTCTTCTATCCAAGGCTCTCTGCCTTGAATCTTCCATTTTACCAGTTCTTGTTTGCAGCTTTATTAATAACAAAGGTTGCCATGTGTTATGTGATGCAACAGCCAGCAACATGCTATGTGCTCCTTGAATCTCATCTACACTATGATGGTATTTAACGCATGAACATCAAAGCTTGGGGAGGTTACATAACTTGTAAGAGAGCCCCAGCTTCTGCATAGAATGATGAAGAAATCTGAACTGAAGTTCCTTTAATTCCAAAATCATTGTTCTCAGTGACAATATATTACTTCCCTGTTCCCTTGGATGATTGAATGGAACCTCAAAGACAAATCTGTTTAAGAGGCAATGTTCAGGTCTTTCTATATACTTGATCTTAGCCAAAAGGCTGAGAAACGATCAGGTCTTTCTATAATTAAGGGCAACGCAGTCCCTATTTTGTACCTGCAAACATTAAACATAGTATTATCAAGCCACGGTGTTAACAGGGACAGAACATCAGGTGACAAGGACACAAAAGAGTCTAGGCTCCTGTTTGCATCCTTTCTACAACTCCTACTGGGCAGTAATTGGGATTCTCTTTAGTTGTTTCTCCAGAGGCCAACTAAATCCTTCACTGTAGCTTCATTCATTCATTTGCCAACGAGTTACAGAGCAATGATTAGGCAGAGTTAGGAGCAAGATATACGAGGAACAAGACAGACATCTTGATGAGTAAATACAGCTTGTATTCTCACACTCAATTCAAAGGATTATATGATAAACTGACAAATGCTTTAAACAGTTTTAAGGAAAATAGAACTGCACAGAGAGTGAATGAGGTCAGAGTGTTATTTGGTTGCAGATGTTCTAAGAATTTATGACTTTTTTTAGGCCAGGCACGGTGGTATGTGCCTGTAAGTGACAGTTATGGAGTTGTGACAAGGTCTAGGGATTGCGGTTCGAGTCCTGCCTGGGGCAACACAGTGAGACCTAGTCCCAAAAAATAGCTGTGGCAGCCGGGCACGGTGGCTCGTGCTTGTAAGCTTCAGCCTATGAAACGGCAGGGGCTAGGGATCGCGGTTCGAGTCCCGCCTGGGGCCCGTATAATGAGACCTAGTTCCAAAAAATAGCTGGGTATGGTGGCGCATGCCTGTAATCCCAGCTACCTGGGAAGCTGAGGCTGGGGATTGCTTGAGTCTGTGGTACCCTGGGCAACGAGAGCCTGCGGTTCCATGGGCAAAAATAGCAAGACCCAGTTTCAAAAAAAAAAAAAAA
>PVHY01031043.1:0-12930 GCA_004024945.1 Uropsilus gracilis
GGGGGAAGTAGGGCAAGGGGGGGAGCAGGGGTGCCCCAGCCTGCTCCTTTCCCAGGCCCATATGAGAGCAGGCGTGTGCCTATGGCTCAGTGGCCAGGCCTTCCTCCCAGTCGCCTAAGAAGGCCCTCTGCTGCTGGGGGGGATGGTGCATGGGCGGGGTCACAGCAGGGGGCAGCGGCTCTGAGATCCCCTTAGAGATCTGACAATGACCACAAATTCTGCTAATGATACCCCAAGTACCTACAGCCGCCGCCACAAGATAGACAGCCAACGACTCCCACGGGGGACAGTCACTGGTCTTGCTATAACTCTACCAACGCTACATTCCCATAGCAGTGATCACAGCGCAGCAGAGTTAAGAGGCGGGTGAGCACAGAGATATCATTATTCCTCCCACCTGGACTCATGGGCTGACCCTGGAACTGTAGGTGGGCCGCGGGCCTGAGAGCCCCTGCGCTGGGGTACCCTGCTGGTCAGGAACCCCCAGTTTCAGTGGTGGACGCCACCCACGCTATCCGGGTGTGACCCGAGGCGCCTCTACAACTGGATGTGACCGGGATGTCACAGTGAAATCCAAGTGGGAACTGCGGGGGTGGCTTCCAGAAGGTCCTGGGGAGGGGGTTTGGAGGTGACCCAGGGACGAGGGGTGTGTGATGGAGGCCATGCAAGCAGAGCACACTGCCGGCACCTGGGCCTGGACACCGGAACACTGTGCCAGCTCAGAACACTGTGCCAGCTCGGGGCCACGACTTCCTGACCTGCAGGCAGAAACAAACTTGAAGCTCACTTAGAGTTTCCAGTGACTTGTTGCAGAACTCAGAACTGACGCAGAACCCGACCCAGTTCTGGACAGAGATACCGGGCACGTGGACACAGGAGCTTCAGGGGAGAGCTCCCCTGGGATGGAAGCTTCCCTGAGCCGGAAAGAAGAGTCTCCCAGTCCGGGGTCAGCTCTGCCAGGACAGAACCCAGCAGACGCTCCGCCCGAGAGACACATGCGAGGCAGGCCCAGACTAAGACGCAAGGTGACCCTGGGATGGCCCCGTGCTGCTGACCTCGTCAGATGCAGGCACAAACCCCTGCTCGTGAAGCAACCGCGGCTGGGTTTCGCCAGAGCGCTCGCGACTGCGTAAGGAAGCACTTCTGCCCCCCGAGGAGGCTGAGGCCACAGGAGACCTCCCTGCGCACTGCTGCCCGGGTGCGCCCACCGCAGGGCCGCAGGGCTGTCTGTGTGCCCGTGGCTCTCGCACACAACCAGTGCGTGGAGACCGACAGCCTCGGCAGGAACACTGTCCACGTTTCGATCCGTGGGGCCTCCTGGCCAGGAACAAGCTACGGCCCAGCCCGCTCGTGGGAGGCCTTCCCACCCCAGCAGGGTGAACCCTGGGCCCAGCTACCGATTCAGTTTCACTCTCACCCCACTTGCTCCCTCGGGCCTGGTCACAAGGGTCTCCCGGGGAGTAAGCAATAAGAGGCAGCAATCAGAAGCCCACTCTCAGTCCACTCTCAGCCCAGGCTCCACACTCACTTCCTCAGCCTGGATGCTGTCCCCAGGCCCGGAACCCTCCCCTAGTCCTACCAACCCCCCCCAACTCCGTTACTCTGCACTGTCAGATGAGCCCAGGCAAAGCATCACTCCCCACACACCGGTCTTTGGTCCTCGCTTCCCCACCCTGCCAGAACAGGAGCCTCAGGAGGGCAGGCCCTCGCCTTCTTCAGCCTATGGCCCGAGAACCTAGGACAGCGCCCGCCCAGCCTGGAGTGAGCATTCGTTAAACATCAGCCGGACTGTTCTTTCTGAATAAAGGCAACGCAGACGCTGGTACCGACACAGGGAAGAAGCTGTGGAAAAGGGGCCCAAGCTGCTGTTTGGTGGTACTGGCAGCTGCTGACCGGGGGCGAGGGAGGAGGGGTGACAAGGCGCCTCCCTGGGGCTCCAGGGGGGACAGATGTGTCCTGCGCCTCCCTCGCAGTCCCGAAGGCAGCACACCCTCCTCCTCACTCCTTGAAGGATCACATTTCTCAAGAATATAATGCACGCGGGGAGGTGGGTGTGAAAAACTAAAGACCCACCTGAGGATCCCTTAGCATCGCTGAGAAGGGGCATCACCACCACCACCACCACCTCTTTTCAGGGAACTTCTGAGCTTTTTTTAAATGTATTTTTTAATTTTATTTCAGCTGATGGCCTGCAACATTGCTGTATACCCCGAGGTTCTTCCACCACCTTGTCACCTGTGAATCACTCATCAGACATGATGAGTGGGCGTGAGCTCTGGCTCCACCCAGGAGCTGAGGGTCCCAGGCACCTCAGAGCTGCAGTTCCCCCAAATGCGAGATGCTCGAGCCCAGCTTCTGCTCACGGAAGGGCCGGGGTGCTCCAGTGGGGGACAGGCAGCTGAGCGCCGCACAGACACACAGCACAGCTATCTCTCTTGCCCGAACAGCGCTGGGCAGTAAAAGGTATAAACACGTCTATCTTTCAAGTCTTTAAAAACCCAACTATCCTTCAGAGCGTGCCTGCTACGTGCCAGGTACAAGAGTAGGTACTTCGGTACATGGGTGCTCTCTGGGTTTTTGTGACAAACCTAGGAGGCAGGTGTGTCCACACCACAAGAAAATAGGGCACAGAGGGGTGCATGGGTCTCCCACTGAATTTGAGACAGAGCCTGAAACTGAAGCACCACCATCCTCTTCCACCTCTTTCTGTGACCTCTCAGAAGGCACCCTGCAGCCTCAGCTCAGCCTCACAGACCCCTGGCTCCCAGCACAGAGCAGAAGCTGGATGTGGACATGGGGCCAGGCAGTGGCAAGCAACCATGTGTCTTCATGTCATTGATCCCTTCCACCCTGGCACCGATGGCTAGGCGTGTCCTCTATCCTCTTTCATTCATGAGATGTCAAGATCACCAGGCTGGGTAATTCCCAAAGTAGTTAGACCAGGACTTGAAACCTAGTCTGCCTCCACCCACAGCTCAGCCTCCTCCAGGGTCACCTCTGGGCCCACACCATATCTCCCAGCAGACCCCTGCTTGGCAGAGAAGTGTGTGCCCTGAAACCCGCTGCCCTAAGCTAACTCCCCCTCACCACTTAGGGGGTGTGTGACACTGAGTGAGTGACTTCTCATCCTTAGTCATTAAATGGGACGAATTCCAGAATGAAAGTACAAACCAAATTTAGAATTTGATATAAAGAAGTCAATGACAAAAGACCACTTCTGACCTGGCCGTATTTGCATGGAAAGATCTGAAAGAAATATTACATGAAAAGAGCAAAGATATTTAAGGTTAAAAAGGGGCCCACTTCCTTCTCTATGTATGATAAGAGCATGATCAGGAATCAGCACCCTCCAGGGGAAATCTAACACAATCAAATGCAGACCATATAAATCTACATGTTCTAGCACCATTAAAAAAAAAAAGACGTTAAAAGCAGCGTGTGAAGGTAATCGTAAGCTGTATTAACTCAGTATGTCAGAAATATCATTTCAACACAGTGGGGTGCCTGGCTGTGGGCTTGCATTCTCTCTGTTGTCAGAGCCTGAAATCGGGGTGCATTTTGCTTTCAGCACATGTCACGTGTCAAGTGCTCCACAGTCACATGAATGAGTGGCTTCTACCCTGAAGACTTGAACCCAGCAAGATCACCTCAGCTGAGGCAGGGGCAGCTGGGATGTGGGCTTTTCATAAAGAGATGGCTGAAATCAAGAGCTGGTGATCTCTTCCCTGCCAGGGCCAGGTAGTGAATGTTTTAGGTCCCTCCAAGCAGCCAGACTATCTCTGTGACAAATATTCTACTCCGCTGTTGTTGGAAGAAAGCAGCCACAGACAATAATGGGAACAAATGAGTCCAACTGTGCTCTTTTTTTTTGAGACTTGGTCTCACTATTTTGCTGGGAGAACCACAAGCTCTCGTTGCCTGGGGTACCAGAGACTCAAGCAATCCCCAGTCTCAGCTTCCCAGGTAGCTGGGATTACAGGCATGCTATAGCACCACGCCCAGCTAGTT
This sequence comes from Uropsilus gracilis, assembly GCA_004024945.1. Taxonomy (NCBI): domain Eukaryota; kingdom Metazoa; phylum Chordata; class Mammalia; order Eulipotyphla; family Talpidae; genus Uropsilus; species Uropsilus gracilis. The sequence continues at coordinate 4,009 of PVHY01031043.1, forward strand.
TTTTGGAACTAGGTCCCACTATGTTGCCCCAGGCAGGTCTTGGGTCTCCAACCCACGGACTCAAGTGATTCCTAATCTCAGGCGTGCTCTGTAGCTGCGCTTAAAGGCATGCGCCACCATGCCCAGCTCTAACTGTGCTTTCAATAAAATTTCAAACAGAAAAACCCATGGCCACCAGTGTGTGTCAATCCTGTTTTAAGTGACAGCTCACAAGATCTGACAAGACACAGTCCCTTTCATCTTCATTTCCCAACGGTCTTTCTGCTGTTCCCAGAACACACTCCACACTCCTGCCTCAGGACCTTTGCACTTATTTCCTTTGCAAGAATGCTGGTCTCCAGATATCCACAGGCCTGCTAAGTCCCTTAACGTCTCTGCCTGTCACCTTCTTAGTAAGGCTTTCCTTAGTTATCCCTCCAAAACCCTATCAGTCCTCCCCATGCCTGCTTTATTTCTCTCCACCTACCAGCCTTTACACTGCACTTTTCCCTGTCCACCTCCTCAACAAGGAGCGTCACTGGGGCAGATTTTTGTGTGTTCACTTCGGTTGCCCCAGCACCGAGCACGTAACCCCCAGCACACACAAGGCACTCCTTAAGTATTTGTTGAAAGAGTAGTTCCCTCCAGACTCCAAAGAATTTGAAGTAAAAGTAACAAAAAGTTAAAATCAAATTACTTGGAAATGTAAGAAGAAAAACAAAGACTCCTCACCATCACCCTCAACCTCCTAAGACCCTCCCATATCTACCTTCAAACTGAGGTAAGCAGAATATAGACCCCCACAGATGCCATACCCCAGAACCTGTGTGAACACAGAGTCAAAAGCACTTAGCAGATGTGACCAAGGTAAAGTGAGAAATATGACCAAGGAAATCCAAGTCAGTCACATGGATCCTTAATCAGAGGCCCTTTCCTGGCTGGTAAGATGGAGGCATGACTATGAAGAACCCTGAACTTTGGAGATAAAGGGGTCACAACCAAGAAATGTGGAGCCTCTAGAAACTCAAAGAAAAAAACAGGGAATGGCTTCTCCCCTCAAGCCTCTAGGAGGAATGCAATTCTGTCAACACCTTGTCTTCAGTGCAGTGGGACCACTCAGAGCCCAGCCTTCAGAACCATCAGCTCACAGAACGGTGCTCTTTAGGCCACTGAACTTACCTCAGGAGTTTCTTGGGCATCAGCTTTGCTCATCTCTTCGCTAAGTCCCTGAAGAAGGCTCATTCCTCCTCGTGGCGGGTCTCACCTCCAACCACTGAGGCCAGGAGCAATTCCCAGCTGTGGCATGCACAAAGGTCTCCAGACGGGGCCCATCAACAGCCTCTCCCCCTGGTTGAGAACTGCCCTGCCTATGTGCCTCTCTCCCTAGGAGGGTCTTCCTCACCTTCTCCCTAAAACTGCTTGCTTCTGTCCTCACCCCAACTCTGCAGCCTCAGAGGGGCCTCCTCCATCTAACTTCCAGTTTGCTGGGCACCCCTGCCTAGCACTGCAGGGCTCCATCCTTGCCTCCTGCTCACCCATCATAGCAGTCACAGCCAATGCCCCACTGCCAGCCCATGTTCCCCTCAGGACTTATCCCCATCTAGCCCAGAACACATTTTACCTACAGACTCGTTTACTGTGCCTTTGCTCCACGAGGCCGGAAGTTTCTGTCTGCTGTGTTCCCACTGTGCACCTGTGCCCAGAACAGGGTCCCAGCCAGACCAGCCGCCCAGATATCCACTGACTCACTGTGACAACATGATTGCTTCCTTCCCACAGCTCAGTGTTACCAAGGCAGTCACTCTGCTTCACATGTGTCCATCGCATCACACCGGGTCACCAGCCCGGCCTCAACATCACACCTGATCCCTGGCAGGTGTTTACTGAACAAATGAGCTCACACTACCGTCTGGGGAACGAGGTTATGACCTCCATTCCAGAGAAGAGGAAATGGAGGTTTAGAGGGATTAACTAGTTTGCCCGACCCATCAACAAGAAGTGGAAGAGCCAGGATGCATGTGGGGCTCCGGGACCGAAGTGCACCCACCAGGAACCCAGAACTGGGGCCACGCAAGCCATTTTACAAATGGGGAAACTGAGGCCTAAAGGAGGACGGGACCTCGTCAATCACCACGCCTAACAACTACAGCTAACATTTACTGGGCCGGCATACCAGGCCAGAGGCCGTTCTCTTTTATGAGCATCATTAACTCCTTCAGTGCCTCAGCCCGCCCACGCGGCGGGGGCTATCATTAGCCGGCGTTTGACAGAAAACGGAGGAGGCCCGAGCCGGGAAGGGACGCGCACAAGGTGACCGGCCGGTGGGAGGTGGCCCAGGGCTGGCCAGCCCCAGGGACCTCGCATCCCGATCCCTGGCCGCACGCCTCGTTCCGGGTCACCCAAATCTGTCATTAAAATGTCCCCCCACCCCTAATCAACGTGAAGGGGGCGGCTCTCGACCCCGTGACTCGCTCCTCAGTTACTCCACCCCTCCCTCCTCGCCGTGTGACCAGGGGGTGCTGTCGCCACCCCCTCCTCTTCCAGGGTCTACAATGAAACTGCAGGCGGAGAGGAGTAGACAGCACAGGCTGCCCGCGAGCCCGGTCGCCTCCAGGGAAGTTACCGCCCCGCGCGGAAGCCCGGCCGCGGCCACCCAGCAGGGGAAACAGCACCCCCGGGTCCGCTCCCGGCGGCCCCTCCCCAGGGAGCAAGTCCCGCGCCGCCCCGACCCCAAGTGCCCGTCCGGGCCGCCGCCAATCACCGAGCGCCGCCCGCCCGCACCCAGCCGCCGCCCCCCGCCCGGGCCGCCGCCCCCCAGGCCCGGGGCCGCCGCGCGTGCCGGCCAGGCCCGGGGACCCTCAAGACGCAACCTCGCTGCAGCCCGGCCGACACCCAATCCCCAGCTCCGTCTTATCCGGCCCGGGGGCCCGGAGCGGTGAGAGCTGGCCTCTGATTGGCCGCCGCCCCTTCCGCCACTCCCCGAGGACACGGAGCCTTCTCCGCCAGGGCCGCCTGTGCGCCCGGCCCCCCTCCCGGCTTCCCCGAGTCCCCCGGGGTCTCCGGACCTGAACATCTTCGTTGCGAAGCTCGTCTATGAGCACCGCGATGGGGTAGAGTGAGTCGTCGCCGTCGGCCGCCGCCATCTTGGCTCCGTCCCTTTCCTGTCAGACTGCGGCCAGCGCCGTGCACGAACCGGGGGGTAGGGCGGGGCTGGCCAGGGAGGAGGAGGAAAGGCGGGCGTGGGGGCGCCCGACCCACTTTACAGGGGCGGCCCGGCCGTCATTGGCTGCGCCTCGCTGGGCCGAGCCCGTTTTTGATTGGTCTGGACGCGTGAAGTCCCGCCCACTTCCCAATTGCCATTGGCCGAAGGGACTAAATTAGGCTGGCCGCAGTCGAGGGGGGGAGGGGGGAAGAAACGGAAGTACGCGGTAGCTTAGCGACCGAGATTGGACCCGCCTACGTCTCCGCGAACAACGACCGAGACGAGCGGAGCTTCTAGCCAATGAGGGGCCGGAGTGCGAGGAGGCGGCGCCTGTCCTGCGAGGCCCCGCAGGAGCTTCTGCGCGTGCGTCCGGAGGAATGCGTGACGTCACTCTGGCGCTGCCTGTTGGGCCGCTAGGCGCTGCGCAGCGCTGCGCTGCGGGGACCCTCAGCTGGCTGGCGTCTGGTTTCTGCACTTCTGATTAGAGTTCGGTGGCGGTGCGCCTAACTCTCGGGCAGGGGCTGCAGTTGGAGCGCTCCTGGGTCCGAGTGCAGACGCGCCAGGCATGCATCCCACTTCCACCCTGACCCGTCGTCGTGTGTCCGTGTGCAAGCCGCCCACGCTGGCGCCCTCACAGACCCTTCCCCTGTCTGCCCCCCAGCACCCCCTCGTACTCTCCAGTCTGGGCCAGGGCTGTGGCTGCACCCCTGGGTCTCTGCTCCTAGGGAGGGCAGGTCTGGGCTCGCTTAGCCTGCCTCCTCACTTCCACCAAACCCAAACCCCCAGGGCTCCGGTCCAGACCCTCACGGAGGGAAACATGCTGAAAGTTCATGATGAAAGCTGGCAGTCAGGGTAGGAGGGCCACCCGAACACCATACCCAGTGTTGGCGATCAGGGCACGAGGACACCAGAACCCTCAAGAAGATTTATTGGTCCCGGGACTGACTCAGAGGATTCCTATCCAAGGGCCAAGGGCCCCTACCAGGGAGATAGGGTCCCTATTCCGGAATTCCGGGTGAGCTATCACTGCTGGTAGCACATGACCTGACATGGAGAAGACAGGAAGAGTCAAGGAGAACTGAGCTGGATACCAGTAAACCCAGTAGTCGTGGGTTGTTTCCTACACCCCTAGGCTCTGTTTCCAAGGTTACTGTGCTTCAGCATACTTTAGGTGATCTTTCAACCTGGTCATCATACTTCAATGGCATCAGATCTGTCCCCACCAAAGGGGACAGAAAGAGGCCCACACTTAGTAGTAGACTTGACTATAAGTGGACAAGGATACATACAGGTGTGTTCACGACACAAGGCACACACACATCCTAGCCAGCAAGTGTCAGCTTCATGCGGGCATCTATGGAAATCGAACACAATGGAAAGCATGTGGGTGTCTGTACACTCTTCTTCTTTTCCGCTGTCATCTAATTTGTGGCAAAGAAGGAAGTGTTTTATGTGAGCTAAGATACGTCTATACAAGTCTTGTCAACATAAGTATATTGGTTCACACACTATGGAATTCATCTATGCTAGCAGCTCCAGAATGTAAATTCAGAGAAAAATCACATAAACATCTCTCATAAAATTGAGGACAGCCAGGCATGGAGGCATGCACCTGTAATCCAAGCACTGGGAGGTAAGAGACCCGGGATCGCTTACCTTTTTACGGGTTTATGGGTTTGAGACTACCCCGGGCAACATAGTGAGACCTGGTCTCAAAAAAAAAAAAATCAAGAACAGACCCATTGTTTTCACTGAATAAAACAAATGCAGGCCGTTCATTTCCAGCTGCATTTCCAAGTGCCTAGACTCAGCATGTTCCAGCGATGACAGACGTTGAGTGGGCACCTACAACCTCCCTCTTTTTTTTTTTTTCTTTTTTCTGAGACTAGGTCTTGCTATGTTGCCTGGGAAACCACAGGCTCCTGTTGCCCAGGGTACCATGGACTCAAGCGATCCCCAGCCTCAGCCTCCCAGGTAACTGGGGTTACAGGCACGTGCCACCATGTCCAGCTATTTTCTAAGACTAGGTCTCGCTATGTTGCCCCGGGCGGGTCTTGAACCCGCAGACTCAAGCGATTCCTAGCCTCAGCCTCACTTCATAGGCTGCGATTAAAGGCCGGCACCACCATGCCTGGCCACCAACCTCCCTCTTGCAGAGGCTGCACCTGCAGTCACCTGCACCAAGGGTCACACCTTCCTCCCACACAGCCCCACTCCACGAAAAGCGTGTCTTTCTAAATGGTGACATTCACCCAGGGACAGTTATGAATTAGCCAAACGACCCTACTATGCTGTCCTTAGTCCCTGTCCATCCTATCCGGTCAGTTCTGTCAGATGCATCCACATCTGCCTTCAACATGCTTTTTGAATAAGGACTCCTGCCTCTCTGAAGGGGAAATGTCCGAACCTCAAAACTGGCTCCTGCACTTGTCTCGCTGCGGGTGTCTCCCCAAGGACCGGTGTCCTCAGTGCCACGGCTGCCCTGCCACCTGCCAAGCCACTGCCACGTGTCTTTGCTTAAGTTCATGCCTATGTTGTATCCAAAACATTAGTATGATCAATCAAGTGACCAGCTGACACCTCCTCACCCCGTCCAGAGAGTCTCAGGATGAGCTGTTGTTCTGTGTGTGGCTGTCCTCACCCACCACTTCACTGCTAGGATGAATATTACTAGCCTTGCTAGGATAGTCACAGCTAGGATGACATACTGTCAGTGTTAGGAAGATGCTCAGCTTCTCCTGCAAAACCACAAGTTACTCACCAGGCTCTCGGGAGGGAGGGGGTTGAGTGGTTATCGAAGGAGCTATTGGCTGTGCACATACATGTGATTTACATGTTTTGCAAAGGACTGGGGGGTTTCCTGCCCCTCATCCAGGCAGAGCACGGCATGGACACCTTGGAGTCCCGACTCAAGAGCAGAAAAGGGCTGAACGTCAGGAAACACTGCGTTACCACGATGTTGAAGTCTGTCAGGAACGTGCTGATGTGGCTGAACACAGACAAAAGAAAATGTGATGTGGAAGGAATGGTGTAAAAGCCGATGAAGGCGCTCACCAGGAGGAGGATGGTGCGTGTGGCTCTGACCTCAGGGGAGGACGTGGCAGATGTCCGGCTGCTCCTGTGAAGGTGCGGGACCCGCCGCCTGTGCCTGTGCAGGACCCAGACCATGGTGCCGCTGGCCCAGAGCATGCTTACGAAAAACACAACATCCGGGCCTGAAAGCAGAGCCCCGTATAAGAAGTCGCTGACTCTGTCATGGCGAACAGAAGAACAGAGGCTGTAAGGTTTCCTGTTTGTGTTGTTTCTGTGACTCAAAATGCTAGATAAGAACATGGGGTAGATGACATTGACCAGCAAGCTCAGGACCCAGCCCAGGACGAAGCAGGGCACGACGCCCTGGGGAGCCTTGTCCTTCAGCCTCCCCCACCTGGAGCCCCGGGGCACGATGGTGATGGCTTGGAACACACTCAGGAGGCAGGTGGTGAAGATGGACATGCCCCTGCTGACTCCACGAACATAGGGGAACAACCTGCACCCCAGGTCATTGTCTTGATACAACCCAAAATATCTCAATAGATGGCGGATTCCACCAGAGGTCAGAACAAAAATATTGGCCACCATCAGGTTCCTGATGATCAAATCTGTGGGCTTCAGTCGACAGCCAGTGAGATGGAGGAAGAGGTGGCGGGAGAGGAGAGAGAAATTGCCCAGGATTCCCAGCACAGTTTCTAGTAAGATGATAATCGTTGTCACTAAATCCCGGGTATCCATCCTGTCAGTTCTCAGCAGCTGACATTGGCCTTCAGAGCGGGAGGACCCTGCCAGGGAACTCAAGGCCCAGCCACCCTCATTTTACCGTCCTGTCCTCCCTATGGACCAGCAGCTCCCGTCTTGAGATAGTCACTGAAAGGCTCCCAGTCCTTCAAGGTGGAACCTATGACCACATCCACTGCTCCGAGGTCCCCCAGGGGCGGCGCCCACAGTCCTCACTGGCCCCCGAAACGGCACTGTCCATTCTCACGAAGAAGAGGGCACACAGGCACAGAGAGACCCATGTTCCAGCACATCCGCTCACTGCTTCGGGGCTGAGCACAGATCTGAATCTTCCTGGGTGGGAGACAGAATGGGTCATGGAACCCCCACTGGACCAGGGTCTAAGACCCCGAGAAACCCCATTACATGTGGTTTTGTATTTGCCCTTGAGGGAGCGTGGTGGCGCTTTAGTTTCAACCTTGGCGGTGGCACCTTTCCATTTCTTTCTGAAGCCAGATTTCTATGACAGGCTCTTTTATTTTATTTTATTTTATTTTATTGAGACTAGGTCTCGCCATGTTGCCCGTGGAACTGCAGGCTCACGTTGCCCGGGGTACCACGGACTCAAGCCATCCCCAGCCTCAGCGTCCCAGGTAGCTGGGATTACAGGCGCGCGCCACCACGCCCAGCTATTTTTTGGAACTAGGTCTCGCTATGTTGCCCCGAACAGGACTCGAACCCCAATCCTTGGCCCCAGCCGCTTCATAGGCTGAAGCTTACAGGCACCAGCCACCATGCCCAGCTCTCTATGACAGGCTTTACCTTGGAATGAAGCTGGTGAGCTCAGCTGGCCCTCGCGCTGGTCACCGTGGACTGGAGCCTCCACCCAGAGCACCTGGCTTGTGACTGCACAAGGGGGTCCGGAGGCAGATGCAGGTTCTCTTCTGGCTCTCCGGGAGCCGGAGCGACAGCCAAGCGGAACGCCCTGGGCTGAGAGCCGGCTCCGTGAGACGCTGCCTGGCGTCAGATGAGCACTAGGACTCTGCGGTGTGCTCAGCGACGAGCGGGAAGGCCAACGAACAGAACAGATGAAAGAAAAGACACGTATGTCATTGGGAAGCTGGCGGCAAGGGCCTTGTCTGCTACACACATGATGTGGCTGGTATTTTAACACTAGCAAAGAGCAGGGATGTTACATGGAAAGTGCCAGCTTCAAAACGTCGTCTGCAAGGCGCAAACCTTGTCATCTGAGCCCCTACTTCCTGGGGCAACTGAACACACACTCTGCACAGCAGGGACGCAGTCAGGCGGCCCCTGCACTCCGCACACCCAGAGTCAGGGGGACTCTCTCCACTCCTCGCTGCACCACACCGCGATGGTGGCTGATCTGCCCAGACCACACCACCCTACGGGCTCTCCTGCCCCCCACTCTGTCTCCATCAGGGCACACAGACGTCCCCCACCTGAGCAGCGTGTCACGGCCCCCGGAAAGGAGGCTGAGCAGCGGTGGCCGAGCCGCAGGGCCCCGGCTCCCTGGCACCAGTCCTGAGCACCCGCAGCCGTCCCTGTGCCTGAGGGGCCGTGACAGGCCAGCAGCGCCTTCGGGGTGCCCACACCCCCTCTCTGCACGGGCTCGGGAGTGCCGGCCTTCCCGGGCTCTGGTGGCAGGAGGCCCCCCGAGGCTCTGCGGGGAGCGAGGGGCGCTGGGGGAGGGGGCGCGCCTGCTCCCTGGGCCCTGAGCAGACAGGCTGACAGACAGGGACTCCGGGGAGGAGCCCGGAATCACTGGACTGACAGGGGTCTAGCGGGAGGAGGGGTGTCCCGGGGCGCCTCAGCTCCCCAAGTTCACCCAAGTGGGTGTGACGAGTCTCACACCCTGAGCGGCAGCCCTAGGATGTTCTGGCAGAGAACCTGGAGTTGGACACCGGGAGGATGAGGACCCCAGGCCAGGTGGTCGTGAGGCCACCGTTACATTCCATGGCACGCCC
>PVHY01031044.1:0-12943 GCA_004024945.1 Uropsilus gracilis
AATGCGAGGATGGGGGGCAATATTCCCACCTGAGGCCAACTCCTCTTAAAGGTATGCTGGCTAAGGCTCAGAAGGTGCTCATGGCCCCCTAAATCCAGGTGCTTCTGGAACTAGAGTCAGTAGATTCAGAGACAGCACCTTGCCCACTTCCCTACCAGGTCTTCCCTCCTACCAGGACAGGTACTATAGAAGAGGAAGGAGATTCTAAGTCGGACATGGTGGTGCATATCTTAAGCAACAGCTTCTGGAGTCGCAGCTGGGACTGGGGATCACGGTTCAAGTCCCACCAGGGGCAATATAGTGAGACCTAGTTCCAAAACAATAGCTGGTCTCCGTGGCGCACGCCTGTAATCCCAGCTACCTGGGAAGCTGAGGCTGGGGATTGCTTCAGTCTGTGATACCCCAGGCAACGTGAGCCTGCCGTTCCACGGGCAAAAATAGCAAGACCTAGTCCCCAAAAAAATAAGAGGAAGGAGATTCTGATATTTTCTGTGCCACATTAACTCAGTGAAGCTTCATCCCACCCCTGAGGGCCTGAGTTTCTTACCCTCCTTGAGCAGATAAGGAAACAGGCTTAGAGACATGAACCAACCTGCCCCCCCAGTCCCCCTCCCCCACCAATGGAGGACAGAGCTGGGACTCCAACCATCAGTCTGATTTCAAAACTCATTGTTTTCAATCCATATTTCTTGGTTGGCCCTGTGCTCCACCTGAACAAGGCATCTGAGAGCCCTTCTATTCTGCCATCAAAATGTGGTCTGCGAGACTCTGCTTGGGAGAGTCAGGAGCCCCTGGGCTGATGCATGTGCCACATCATACCGTGTGTCCACAATGTCTAGAAAGCAGACACCTGGGCAGTGAGCTGTACAAGTGGTTTATGGGAGAAGTGCCATGGCCATATAAGCCCTCAAGTGAAGCCCAAGCCTCCAAGCCCTCAATCTATTTCCTGCCTCACCACACTGGGTAAGACAAGAAACCTCTCTGGGTATCCATCTCCACATCTGTAAAAAGGAATAAATCACCACTGCCTAACTTATAAACAGAAGGTGCCCTTTCCAAACACCAACTGCGGTGGTTATTTAGAGCAATTGCCATGTGGCAGATGACAATCTCCCTGGGATTCTCCTTTCATGGAACATGAGGGGTGAAGGACTTTTGATAGGTGTTTAACCCAACATCTCACCTCACCCAAGATTGCTCCCCACAGTACTCCCAACCTTTTCTGGGCACTGTCTAAGTGCAAGGTGCTGGGTGCAACTTCACTTCCAGGACCTCATTCCTCACTTCTTCAAAACATTTCCCATCATATCCTGATTTTACAAATGAAGAACTTGCAGCCCAGTCATTGAGCTGCACCTAGCTTGAATCTCACTCCCTAGGGAAACTCCCTACCTCTCTGTCAGATGTCCATCCTCCTCTGCATACAAATCTGACATCCACTTCCCAGTCACACCCTCAAGACCCCAGGTGGTCCTGCCCTCCTCCCCCAGGCCCATTCAGCACAGGAAACTCTACAGGAGATGGGGGAGACAGCTGCCTTTCAGATATTTGAGAAATGCCAGGGCTTACCCCACCCCCTTCTCCCCCAGCTAAACATCCCCAGGGTTTTCAAAGGCTGGTGGGAATCTCCAGGCCCAAAAGAAGCCTTTACGGTCATTCTACTCCAGTCGCCTCTGGGGGGCTCTTTCCCAAATGGTTCAAGAAGAGAATGAAATCCTTCAGAATTAGCAACCATCCTACCCCACAGGAAGCTGCCCCCTTGGTTCTTGACTTCACACCTAGCTGACATGTGACAATATGACATTTAGAAACTAGTCCCCTTCTGGCCCCCCAACCCCCACCTAGCAGCATCACATCTCTGAAAGGGATGCAATGCTAAGTTGCTGTTGGCAGGAGGCAGTGGGGGCTTTAAATGCCCCAGTACTGTAAGGCCATGGAGGGAGAAGCCAGGAGGAGGGCTGCGGGCCAGTTAGAAAGACAGAGGCAGAGACCAGGAAAGTCCTGGGTAGGCTTTGGAGGGTTTACTCACCTGTCCTTGGCTATGCTGGTTTCTCCCTCAAATTCCTGCCTTTTCTTACCAGATTGTTCCTTGCTCTTTCACTTCCTCTCCCAACTCCCCCCCACTCCCGGGTTACTCAGAGAGGACAGGTTCACTACCCGTCAAAATAAAATAAAATAAAACACTATTAAAAGAACCTCTGCAAGTTATCATTTTATGGGTACAGAATTTCAGTTGGGGAAGATGCAGAATTCTGGAGATGAAGGATTATGTTTGCCCCAACAATGTAATGGTACTTACTGCCACTGATTTAAACACTTAAAAGTAGCTTAAGTGATCAATTTTGTGTTCTGTATATTTTACCACAATTTTTTTAAAAAGATAACCCATAGGGCTAAGCATGGTGGTGTGCTTCTATAATCCCAGTTACCTGGGAGGCTGAGGCTGAGGATCACTTGAGTCTGCAGGTTTGACACAACCCTGGGCAACATAGCAAGACTGGGTCTCCTCTTTTTTTTTTGAGACTCGGTCTCACTATGTTGCCTGGGGAACTGCAGGCATCATGTCCAGGGTACAACAGACTCAAGCAATCCCCAGTCTCAGCCTCCCAGGTAGCTGGGATTACAGGCACACGCCACCACACCCAGCAATTTTTTTAGATGATGTTGCTATGTTGTCCTGGGTGGTTCTTGAACCTGTGGACTCAAGTGATTCCTAGTCTCAGCATCCTGTCCTAGGCTGGAATTAAAGGCATGTGCCACCGTGCCCAGCAAGACCTAGTCTCTTAAAATTAAAAATAAAAAGACACGGGCTGGGCATGGTGGCTGTAAGCTTCAGCCTATGAAGAGGCTGGGGCTAGGGATCGTGGTTCGAGTCCCTCCTGGGGCCAGTAGCAAGACTTAGTTCCAAAAAAATAGCTGCGTGTGGTGGCGCGCACCTGTAATCCCAGCTACCTGGGAAGCTGAGGCTGGGGATTGCTTGAGTCTGTGGTACCCCAGGCAACGAGAGCTTGCAGTTCCACGGGCAAAAATAGTGAGACCTAGTCTCAAAAATAAAAATAAATAAAAATTAAAAAATAAGACACAACCCACAGGATGCGGAAAATAACTGACCCAACCCCACAAACACCAAATCTCCCTAAGAAACCCCAAGTGGGCAGAGGTTAAACTGGGAGTAAGAGACCTGAGTATGGAAGGCAGCGTCTTCATACAGCCTGCGAGTCCCAGAGCCCCAAAACCTCCCTTTCAGGCCCCCTGGTAGCTGCTCTGAAATAAGGAACATTTTTAGGCCAGGAGAACTCAAATCCCCTCCCCAATTGAGAATTCAGTGGTAGAAGGCACTGGAGGCACAGAGACTAGTTTCTGATCCATGCCACACAATATAACCATAAAGCTGTGACGTGAGGCTGACGGATTCAAAACAAGATGACCTGGGCTATTTCTCCTTCCTGCATCCCATTAGTCTGGGGACCTGCCTGACCTGAGAAGTTGTGCAAGGTCTTCATTTACTCATAGGTTCCACACTTTCAGCTTGACACTCTAAAGGCTGAAGAATCAGACAACCTTGTCTGAATCCTGGCTCTATCCCTGTAAATATGTTTCTTGGACTCGGTCCCTTGTCATAAAATGGGCATAATAATACCGAACAGTTAATTTCTTTAAAGGATTGCAGCAATGATAAAATACCTAATGAAGGCTAAAATGCAACTGGTGCTCAAAAAATAATCTTTCTTCCCTCTTCCTTCCCAGGAACCCAGAGAGAGCATAAGAGGTTATGCACAAAGGGTCAGCATATATGCTTTGTAGCTATATACAAGAATGTTCTAGCAGCTCTATTTAGAATAGCAAAAACTTGGAAATGAATCAAATGTCCATCAAGGAAAGAATGGATAAACAAACTGTGTTGTTGTCTCATTCATGGAATATTTCCCAGCAACTAAAACGAATGAACTACCAATATTCACAATATCATGGATGAACATCAGATTTAATGTGAATGTGAAAGAAGCCAGATACAAAAGAGAATATATATTAAGACTCCATCATTTTGGTGAAGTCCTACAACAGGCAAAACAAGGCTGTGATGACAGAAGTCAAAAGAGCAGTCACCCTGGGAGACAGGCAACGTTGACAGGGAAGGAACCTGAAGGAACCTTCTGGGATAAAGGTTCTTTCTTTTTCTTTTCTTTTTTTTAAATGCCTTTAAAAGGACAAGTTTATTAGGAAAAGAAGACTCTTGAACAGACACAAATGGGCAGAAAAAGTTGCCCCTGAAAGGGACAAGGTTGTTAGGAGAGACGCATAGGCTTGCGTAGACCCACTCAGGTAGCTTAGGCATGAGAAATGCCCCATAAATATTCTTTATCTTGATATCTGGGTAGGGGTTAGACGGATGTTCAATATCTGTGAAAATTCATCACATGTAATGAAGTACGGTGACCAGGTGAAAGTATGATAAAGTATGTGGAAGCACAGTGACCTAAGAAATACAGCCTAGAGGTCTAGAAAAACAACCCGTGATTCACTGACTCAGTTTACTGGTATGCAGCCCAGTTTCCCCTTGAATCTCCTCATTCTATCTTCTGTCACATCAGACCATGTACTACCTACCACCAATGATAGCCCACCCGGAACACCAGCGTGTAAAGTGTATATAAATTCTTAACTGCCTGTTAGGGGTACTCAGCCTTTGGATATGAATCCGCTGAGTCAGTGCTGGTACTAATAAACCTACTTCTTGCCAGCCATGGTATTCTCGTTTCCTTGGTGCCACTTTCAGTAACTCACACACTAAGTTCCAGTCACTGCTTTCAGTTCCTCAGACTGGCTGAGTATAGAGTACGGCCGCACCTCAGAGTCTTGGCACATACTGGTCCCACTTACTAGAATGGACTTCCTGCAGGTCTTCCTTCCAGCGAGGTCTTTCCCTCAGTTCCCCAGAGAGGCCTTGTTCACTGTCCCAGCTGAAGAAGCCACTCATTCTCTAACTATTAAATCCCAGCGCAGCAGCCACCCCCAGCCGACATTTCCCTTGTTCTATTTGATTGTTTGTTTATTGTCTGTCTCTCCCACTGGGGTGGCAACTCCATGAGAACAGGAATTTTCTATCTTGGCTCCATCTAGAGCAATGTCTGGCACACAGTAGGTACTAAATAAATACTCTAGGTCAACAGACCATCTTTAGAGTAGGTCAGATCATGTCTCACAATTTTATTCTCCTCAAGGTGGTGAGAGGGAATTCATTTTCTGGTTTTTCACTCAACCTCAAAATATACAAGCAAAGCCTACTATGTGCTGGGCAAAACCTAAACTCTCAAGGGGTCCACCATGGGACAGTGGAGAAAGACTCATTCCAGAACTTTCTAGTGGCATGTGAGGAATGGGCAAAGGGGCATGTGCCCAGGGTTGGGGGGATGCCCAGAAGTGAGCAGCTGGCTCAGCCTCCCAGTTCCCAGAGCAGGGAGACATCAGTGGGCTCTGGGTGTGGCATTCACTGCCCACACTGGCTAAAAGGAGGGGGGAGTGAGGGAAGGGTGGGGGCTGTGCCTTGGCCAGAAACCAATCCTTCTAAGATGCCAGAGAGCTCAGCCAAGAGCAGCCAGTGTCCGAGCCTGCAGTCCCGGTCACCTGCTACCATGGCAACCTGTCTTGCCAGTGGTGCTGAGTGCAGGAGGCACAGTGCCAGGAAGGCGGCAGGGCATCTGCCAGACTCCCCTGTCCTGGCAAGGGAATCATCTCAGCGGCCTGAGCTGCAGCTGGGAAAGTTGTGTATTTTTCTGAACTCTCCGTTTGTGGATGCCATTACAAGCATGCGCAGTGGTGTCCAGAGCAAAGGTAGGTATCTCCCTGGTGTCTGGGATTGGGGTTGAAGAGTATGGGATGACTGACAGGGACTGAAGAACAGTCTGATATTGAAAGTGGTCATTTGCTGAGCACTTATTACATGCTAAGTTTTACTCTAAATACTTTTCATTTTCTAGTACTGGTATTTCCTCATTCTGGTCCCACAATGAGGCAAGTACTATTTCTGCTTTACAGAGGAGGAAAAAGAGGTACCGACTAGTTCGATCACTGATCCAAAGACTCACACACGATAATCCACAGAGCCAGGCTAGAACCCAGGCAACAGGGCTCCCAAGCTCCACATCAACCTTCAAGAGCACAACCTGGCAGCCAGACAGAGAACTTTCCACTCCCCATGGGAAAGGAGCTCTGCACAGACATCAAGGACAAAGAAGGGGCTGAGATTGGGTCTCTGGCTTCGTGGCCACTGGCCTCCTGCAGAAGATGCCAGTGAAAATAACCCTGCTGCAGAGCCACAGTTCTCAAAGAAGCAAGAAAAGCACAGGGAGGCAAAAAAGAGTGGCCAAGCCACCCCCCCCACCTCTGTCCCTGGTATTGGGATGGCAGCTGACCCCAATCTGAGGTCAGATGTGAGTCTCCAGTTCCCAAGGTGAAGTTCTGTCCTGGAAGGCCACCTGCTGGACAGATGGCAGCAAAACAGCTTGGCAGGCGACATACTTCTCGCTGGCAAGGAGCTCCGGAGCTGCTGGTGCCTAGCTGAGTGCAGGGGAAGCCAAGCAACAGACTGTCAACCTGAGTGCATTGCTGGCACTTATGGAGGAGGCAGAGATGGAGCTGCAGCCCACCAAGTAAGGACGTAAGTAGAGCTGCCAATATGCGCTTTGAAGGAGAAACACGGAAGCTGAGGGAATCTAGGAAATGGCTCGTGTTTAGACGTGGTAGTAGGGGAGGCCTCTCCAAGGGCTCTCACATTTAAGCCGCACTAGCTGGCTATATATGTGTTTGTCAGGCTGAGTAGGAGCTAAAGGGTATCTCAGGCAAAAGGAATGGCAAGAACAGAGGCCCTGAGGTGGAACATCAAATTCCAGGGACCGAAAGGCTGCCTCCACTAGAAAGACCTGGGCTGCAGAAACTTGTGTTCCCCAGATGGTGCTGCACCCAAAGGCAACAGGAGGTTCTGGAGAGTTTTCATGAGGGGAGTGCTGTGTGCTTGCTGGTGGCTGAGACCAGGATGGCGACAGAGATGGAAAGGGGCACATGCGCTCTAAGAGGGTGATTTTAGATGCAGAATCAACAGAGCTGGTATTAGTTTGGAGACTTGGGGAAGAAGAAATAGGGGTGTCCAGCTGAGTAACGGTAGGGGTATTGGGTTTGAATGAAGAGTGCATAAAGAGCTCTATCAGGGATGGGTGGCGCTCCAGATGCCCTTAGAGGAGTCCACCATTGATGCCCAAGCTCAGAGGAGTGACCTGGGGTAGAGGACAATGGAAGACCACTGACATCAGATGAGGTGTATAGCCTCAAGAAAGCAAGGCAATCACCATCCCCCAGTGTCGCTTCCCCCCCCCCCCAGCTTGCAGTGGGAGGGGAAGAGAGTCATGGAGAAGAGAGTCAGCAGAGAAGGATGGGGGTGGGGTTTGGGAATCCCTACAGGACAAAGAGCACTCAGCAGGAAGGCCAGGCAGGGAAGTTTGTGGAGCAAAGGTCAAGGGAAAGGAGAACATTTCAAAGTCAAGCAGCAACCGGACCAGTTAGACAACCCAAGCCAGTGGCAGATTCAGGGTGAAGAGTAACCCAGTGGGGGGGGGGGGGAGGCAGCACCATCAGCACCTTGGCTAAGAGGAGGAAACGCAGCAGCTGGAAGAGTATGAGGTGATTGACAGTAAAGATAAGCATTGTGGTGGTGTGCACCCACAGCAGTGGGGTGTGTGAAGAGGAAACACGGAGGGCCTGTCGGACACAGCATGCCTATAGGAACCATTGCATTTCCAGTAACTCTCCCTTTCCTCTTACTTTCTTCATGATTTCTTAGATCACCCCTGTATTGACCACCCCTTCCTCTCATAAGGGTGCCTGAGAGGGATCAGCTGTTATACAAGCCAGCTGTGCCTCAGCTGACTGCAGCAGGCAAAGGGCAAGAAGCTGATGGAAGGAGGGTGCCGGCTCTTTGGAGTTATGAGAAGCCAAGAATCTAGTTAAGGTCCCTGACTTAGTCTAGATGCCTTTCTACCCTTATCAGTCCCACCCATCCTGGGCATTGTGACAGAGGACAGCAGACAGGCCAGGTACCTGGCAAAATTACTTACTATGGGGCCCAAGCCTCGTCTGCTGGGGGAGAGAACTTTTAAAGGGAAAATACAAATATAAAGGTATAGCTGGGGGCCTTGAAAAGATCTGAAACTATGCTTCGTTAACCTCAAGCAAACTGCCCCTGGCCACCATGATTCCAAGTGATATGGCCTTTCATACCCACCCTGGGGAGCTGTGAGCACTAAAGGAAATAACTGTGCAAATCATTTATGCTGGCTGTCTCTGGGTGAGGCTGACAGACTGTGCAGTAGCTATTGTAAACTAGCTATACAACAGCTAGTTTGGTCGGGCACAGTGGCGCGTACGTTTAAACAGTCTTAGAGTGCGGCTGAGACTAGAAATCACTTGAGTCCGCAAGTTCAATTCCCACTCGGGACAACATAGCAAGACCTAGTCTCAAAAAATAGCTGGGCGTGGTAGTGTGCACCTGTAATCCTAGCTACCTGGGAAGCTGAGGCTGGGGATCGTTTGAGTCCATGGTACCTGGGGCAATGTGAGCCTGCAGTTCCACAGGCAAAAAGCAGTGCAGACCTAGTCTCAAAAAAAAAAAAAAGCGAGTTTGGGGGTAGAGAAAGAAGAGCTTCTCTCTCCCTGAGTCCAGGGCAACCTGGTGGAGGACAAAACCTCTGGATAGTGTGATCCACGTCACCACTCCTGCCTCCCACCCCAGCCTGGCACCAAATGGGGCTCTGCACCAAGTTAGAGCCCTGAACTCTAACTTCATTCCCACCCCCCCCACTCCCATAGTTTATCAAGTGGTCAGTGCCACCCTTCCTTGCCAGTAGCAGGAGAAAGAGGCTATAAGACTGAGAAGGGGGGGCGGGGAAGAGTGGAAGGGAACATGACACATGAGAAGGGACACATCCAATTGACAGCAGAACACTAATGATGATTAGTGGATGAGAGCTCACCCCAAAGGGCCCCTGTTCCACCTGGCTGGAACCAGAAGAGGTAAGGGGGGGCTGCAGGACCCGAAGCTGCCCGCCGGGCGGCGCCAAATCACGAGTGCCAAGAACTGAACAGGTTGGACCCACAGCAGGAGTCAGGCTGCAGGCTAGGGTGAGGCCACCCCGCAGCTTTGCGCGCTGAAGGGGATTTAAGACTGCAGCCTCCCACCCACCACTGCCTGACGCCGGACACTTACCGCCGCCTCCGAATCCAGTCCCTCTCGAGCTGCAGTCTCTTCTCTTTGGCACAGTCGCCAGAGTAACCCTCAGCTCGCTTCCCCACAGGGGCGGGCTCTGGACCTCAGGCTGGGCCACTCCAGGAGGCCAGGCTCACTCACTTCCCCGCCCACGCGGACTTGCAGTGCCGCCAGGCTCGCTGGAGGGCATTGGCTGCGCCTCATTCATCCCCTTAAGAGCCTTCTTAAGGGCCGGGCATGGTGGCATGCCAGGGATCGCGGTTCGAGTCCCGCCCGGGGCACATAGCGAGATCTAGTCCCCCAAAAATAGCTGGGTGGCACGCGCCTGTAATCCCAGTTACCTGGAAAGCTGAGGCTGGGGATTGCTTGAGTCTGTGGTACCCCGGGCAACGTAAGCCTGCGGTTCCACGGGCAAAAATAGTGAGACCTAGTCTAAAAAAAAAAAAAAAGAACCTTCTTAAAAACAAGAAAGTCAGACAGACAAGCAGGTTGCAAGTCCAGCAGTCTAGCACTTTTTTCCTTTGTCTCAGCCACCTCCGGATGACAACTAACATTCCTGGTGAAAGCAAGTCCTGTGATAAGAAAAGTATCCTGGGAAGGAACCCAGTTTGGTTCCTTGGGTGATGTGACCTCCCTCAGACCTCATGACCCTGGTCCTTTGACCTGACGTAGAAGTTTCTGGGGGATGGGATCGGGGAGGGATGAGGAGGTATGACTGGGAGAATGATTTGGCATGGTGGAGGGGGGGTGTTTCAAGGGAGCCGCTAATAAGGTGGGGGTGGAGATGGGACATTATTTCAGCATTGGCTTGTCCAGTTCCTGTTTCCCAAAGACATGCGTCTCAGTGGACAGATGTGCACAAAAGCATCTCCTGGTACCCTCACACCAGCATAGAGGAAAGACCAGATCCCCTTGGGGGCTCAGCTGTTTGTCCTCTCCTGAAAGTCAGCATGCATTAAGAGGATTAGAGTCAGAGACACCTGGGGTCCAGTTCCAGCTCACTTGCTTATTGATAACTTGACCCTGAGCAGGTATTGAAAAAAATTGAGCCTTGCTTTCTCATCTGTGCACTAGCTAGTAAATTATAACTACAGGATACATGTGCAAGGGCTTTGTGCATAAGATGTGTGTCCAAAGCATCCAGCACTAAGTCTGACACAAAATTGGTTATGGCACAAAATTGGCTAAGAGCTGGCTTCCAGCAGGTTTTCCGTCTATGGCCCGCACACATTTCACTGTCCCTGTGTCACCCCAAGTCCTCAGGTGTCTAGAGTTTGTTAGTAGCTATAGAGTGAAAGGCTCCGAGGGAGGAGGGTGAGTGAGGATGTATTCAAGCCACTTGCATTGAATTATCTGCTCCATGAAGATACTTCCTGGTTCACTCTGTCTCTGCCTAATCACTTAGCTCTCCTAGGCTGCTCATACCTGCCAGGTATGAGCCTTTCCCCTCCAGAGGCCTTTGAAGTCTGGGGTCCTTTGATATGAATGGGGATGCAGCAGTCAGAGATTCTGCCAGCCCTGTAGTTAGTGGCTAATAGGGGGAGTTTGGAGAAACAAGTCCTCCCACCCTGCCTAAGTTACCCAAAGGACAGGCTTTGGAGTCAGAGTGCTTGGCACCCAAATTCCAGCACTGCTTTTCTTGAACTAGGTGACCCTGGGCAAGCTCCTCAGCCTCTCTGAGCCCCAGCCCTCTCTTCTGTGACAACATATGAGCCTGGGGGTGGGGGTGGGAGGGCAGGATTGTGAAAAGTCAGAGAGCTCTACAATCAAGCTTGTCCTCCTATCTGAGCTAATAAAGGGAAGGCAGGGATTCCTGGGATTCCCTCCAGGTCTACAGCGTCTATATAGACCTAAAAAACTTTCATGACTCAGAAGTCTCGGTGCACTTTTATTTATTTATTTTTTTTGAGACTAGGTCTCCCTATTTTTGCCTGGGGAACCGCAGGCTCACCTTGCCTGGGGTACCACAGACTCAAGTAATCCCCAGCCTCAGCTTCCCAGATAGATGGGATTATAGGCGCACACCACCATCCCAGCTATTTTTTTGGAACTAGGTCTCACTATGTTGCCCCGGGCAGGATTCGAACCGCGGTCCCCAGTCCCAGCCATGACTCCATAGGCTGTAGTCAACACACACATGCCACTGTGCCCGACTTCAGTGCACTTTTAAATTTTAATGAAGTATATTCTATTCTATTAAATATACTTATATTTTGGAAATACAAATGCTACAACTTATAAAGAAATCAAGTTTACTTATATAAATTTCTTTTATCTTTAGTTTTATGAATGCAGAATAGTGATATTTTATATATCTATAAATTTATATATATATATATTTTGAGATCAGGTCTCGCTATGTTGGCTGGGGTAGTCTCAAACCTGCAGACTCAAGCAACCCCGGCCTCTTGCCTCCCAGCACTTGGATTACAGACGCACGCACCTTCAATATTTTTTAAAATTTACTTCATTTACATTTATTTTTACAACTTTAGTAAGGTATAATTGACACATTAAAACCTGCAAATATTTATTTTTTTAAATACTTTATTTCACATCTCTGTGATCTCTGGGGTTCACCTCCCCTCCCTGACTGTTCCCACCGTGTCCCCCCACCCCCAGGTTGTGTACATCAATTTGGTTGTTGGCTTGTTTTGACTTTTCTTCATGGATTTTTGTTTATCTTTCCCATGTCCCATATAGTAGTGAAACCATTTGGTTTCTGTGTTTTTCTTTTTGACTTGTTTCTGCTAATATGAATTCTTCTAAGTCCATCCATGTTATCATAAAATCATCTAATTTGTCATTTTTAATTGATGAGTAATATTCCATTGTGTTCCATTGTGTATATATACCACATCTTTTTCATCCAGTTATCTGTTTTGGGACATTTTGGTTGCTTCCATGTCCTTGCAATTATAAATAGTGCTGCAGTAAACATCCGAGTACAGGTGTCCCTTTGTACCCACATTGAAGGTGACATTGAAGTCACCTTTGGGTAAATTCCCAGCAGAGCAATTGCTGGGTCAAATGGTAGTTCCATTTTCATTAATTTGAGGGCCCTCCATACTGCTTTCCATAGAGGCTGGAACAGTTTACATTCCCACCAGCAGTGTAAGAGTGTTCCCTTCTCTCCACATCCTTGCCAGCACCTGTTGTTAACTGTTCTTTGAATGTGGGCCATTCTTACTGGTGTCAGGGGGTATCTCATTGTGGTTTTGATTTGCATTTCCCTTATTGCTAAAACCTGCAAATATTTAAAGTGTACATTTCAATATGCCTTGATATTTGTATACAACCATCACTAAAATTAAAAAAGAGCATACTTATCACTCCAAAAACATCCCTTATGATCTACAGTTCTTCCCTTTCCTCTTTCCTCCCAGTCATTGGCCTGACTTTTGGTTCACTAGTCTAAAAGCACTAGCTAGCATTTTCTATAAGTGGAATCATTCTGTATGAACTACCTTTGTCTGGTTTCTTTCACTCTGCATCATTACTTTAAGATCTATCCTTGTCGCTCTCACCAGTTCATTCCTTTTTATTGTCAACTAGTATTGTGGATACTATGTGTGTGGATGTACCACTATTTTTATCCTATCACTGTTGATGAACATTTGAACAATTTTCAGAGTTGAATCATGATTTTTAAATTTTTAATGTTTTTTTTTTTTTTTTTTGGAAACT
>PVHY01031045.1:0-12941 GCA_004024945.1 Uropsilus gracilis
TTTGCCCATGGAACCGCAGGCTCATGTTGCCCAGGGTACCACAGACTCAAGCAATCCTCAGCCTCAGCTCCCCAGGTAGCTGGGATGACAGGTGCGCGCCACCACGCCCAGCTATTTTTTTGGAACTAGGTCTATCTACGGGCCCCAGATGGGAATCGAGCCGCGATCCCTAGCCCCGGCTGCTTCATAGGCTGAAGCTTATAGGCACGAGCCACCGTGCCCGGCCTTACTTAGCATTTCTGAACCTCACTTTTCTCATTTGTAAAATGGAAAAAGGAATACTTGACTCCATGGAGTTGGTGTGGGAGTTAATTCAAGGAAGGAATTTAAGACATGAAATCTGTTTGAGCTAATACTAGTATTCGCTATTTGCAATAAAACCCTAGTGAGTCAAAACCGTAATATTTTGTAATACCTGTACTTTTCATACTTAGGTGCCATAGACAATCTTAAAAAAACTACAAAAAATGCTTAAAGAATTTATTTATTTTTTTTTATTGACCACACACACACACACACACACACACACACACACACACACACACACACTGCATCATTGTCTACCCCTAGGTTCTCCCACCATCTTATCACCCGTGAACCATCTTAATGTCTGTGCCCTCCCCTCCCCTAATTTTACTCTCCTCCCCTTCTCTTGCTTTATGCTACATTTCTGTTGACAGTTTTAAATTTTTCTTGTCTGTTTGTTTTCCCTGTATCCCTCATATAAGTGATACCATCCCATATTTCTCTTTTTTAAAGAAAATTTTAGCGTGGGTTTGATGCATACAAAGGTTGTGCTTTTGATTAAAAACCCATTTCATTAAAGCAAATTAGATTTAAACTATATTGAAGAAACAAAACTGGAGGTCAGCAGTCTGGATTAAGTCTTTATCAGAAGTGTTAACTGGCTTTAAAGATCCTTCTGCTGGACACAGAATATAGATCATATTGGCTTCCCTCTGGTTCCAACTCTGTATTCTCTCAGACAGTTTTATAATTGGAAACCAACAGCTTCACAACTTAAATGATCAGGTTGTTTTGAGATTTGCTATGTTTTTCTCCTTCCTTCCTTCCTTCCTTCCTTCCTTCCTTCCTTCCTTCCTTCCTTCCTTCCTTCCTTCCTTCCTTCCTTCCTCTCTCTCTCTCTCTTTTTTTCTTCACAGATTCTTACCCTCCACATCAGAAATTCAGATAGAAAAGGTTTTGTACTCAACCCAAGAATGTGTAGTTTTAAATAACCTAGTGATTCTAATCAACCAGGTCTTGCAATCACTAGAAAGTACGTTGTTTTATCTCTACTGTGTGTCAAAGTAATTGCTCAGGTAGAATATTTTTTAATTAATTAAAACCACACCTGGAAACAACCCAAATGCCCCAAGACAGATGACTGGGTGAAAAAGGTGTGGTATATAGATATACACAATGGAATATTACGCATCAATAAAAAATGACAAATTTGATGAATTTTTGGTAACATGGATGTACCTAGAAGAAATCATACTGGCAGAAACAAGTCAGAAGGAAAAAGACAAAAACCAAATGGTCTCACTAATATATGGACAACCAAATGAAAGTACACAACTGCGGGAGGGGGCCAGCTGGAGTGGCCAGGAAGGGAAGGGGGTGGGGGACCCCACAGGGATCACAATGATGTGATATATATATATATATATATATATATATATAACTAAAAAAACACCAGTTTATTAAAAGTACAAGTCTATAGTTATATGTACATTTAAATTCTGTATGAACTATAAAATGCATTTGTTTATACATATTAAAGCAGCATGCATGTAGGCCTCTATATACATATGTATGTGTGTTTGTGATTGAAAACTCCCCAGCGTGACTCCACTTGGTATCACACATAAGGTCTGATGTTGGATTTCTAGCTTGGGCTGGTGTTTACAGAGTCTGTGGCTTTTTTGCTGCTTGAACTCTTAATCTGGTGGTTGGTCTTAATCCTTTGCTGCAAGTAGCAGCTTTATTTCCCATGGCTGACTGCCACCTCAGTGTGTCGGCTTGTGCTCATCACAGTCCAGGGCTGTGTACAGGGTTGAAATGGTACGCTGGGAGCATGTTGAAGGATTCTCTACTCCTTGATGTTTGAGTTTGGCCCATTTCCACTCACTCATCAGATACTGGCAAGTTACAGAGTCCACTCAACCCAACAGTGAAAGAATTTTAACAATTGACAGTTTTCTAGCCTCTAAGGTATGTACTTGTAGTTTACCATTGCAGACTTCAAAGGTGGTATGGCAAATATTATAAGTGAGTCTGTTTCTTATAGCTACATAAACATATTCTAACCTCTGGCTTTAATTTCACTTACAACATTCTTTGTGGTCATATTGATTTCATCCTTAGATGCCATAGACATAAGACTTAGGAACTACCATTTTTTCAGAGTCTAGGAAAAAGACTGAGAGCAGGAAAAATTAAGTATTCATTCAAGTAACAGTGATTTTGAAAGTAAATTTTAGGTTTGATTCCTGTTGCTGATAAATCATAACCAACCATTACTTAATAAGTTGCTCGTAGTCAAAGTTTTCAAAAACAAATTATGAAAATCCTTTCAAGTTTTTATAGCAAAAATTTTAATGTGGGTTGTGGGTGCCTATTAATATTTTGAGTGGGATTCTCAAAAAGAAAAAAAATGCCTGGAGCTACTTGCATTATAAAACATCTCTGTTTGTGGGTGGCTGATTTCTGGCACTTTAGAAAATAGATTTGTCAGTTCAAGTGAATTCCCATGTTACACTTATCATTTAATCTTCTAGTCACTAATATTTATTTTTCATTGCCTAATTATGGGTTTCTGCTTTAAAGTTGACACACAGATGGGCTCCCTGAGATGAGATGGAAAGTTTTCCGACCTAGAGCTGTTGTAAGAGCCGTAAACACATGTTTAACTGTTACGACTGAAGACTCTTCAATGAGCTTTGACTCCAGTGAAACTGAAGCATAAAGCTAGAGTTTGCCAATTAAATTATGCTGCAAAGTGCTGAAATTGATCACTTGTCTTCTGACCCAGTTTATTGCTTTAGTATAAAAAGCTGTCGCTGCTCACCCCTGAGATAAACACATAAGGAACTTGAACCCTGTCTAAGAGGTGATCAACTTGTCAGAGGTCAGCTGGGATGTGGGTGCTGCTGTGTTACCAGAACAGGGAAACCAGCCAGAGGTTCCAGTTCTCCTGGCCCTGGAGTTAAGCACCAGGGTTCTCTCCCTGTACCCTTAAAGCAGATCCTCTTCTTGCAGGACCTCTGGTGCCTCCAGTTCATCATCAGAGGACTTTTCTGCCCACTACAAGTACAAAACCATTTTCTCTGAGTTTCTGGCACTTCTCAAAGCTAAACTCTTTGGGAGGAGGAGTGTTCCTCATTCCCAAGACCCAACCAGCTATCAAGAGCATAGTAACTCTGAAAATAATTTGACAAACAGGAGCTTTGCAAGTAAAAATCTTGAAAGGTAAATTTACTAGTGTGATTCAAAAGGTTAAACTATGTAATGAAAAATGTTAGGAGTCACGTGTGGACTGAAGAAGAAATTGAGACGGAATGAAACAGGGTATAGAGAAGACATTTTGACTTAAAACACATACAGGCCTGCTTCTCTCTCCAGAGCAGGCTACTAGCAGTTTTTTAGCAATTTATTTTTACCTTGAAGTAGCCACATCTATCTGCCTGCTTTTTTTTAGGAAGCAGGCTACACACTCTTTATTAGCATTTACACTGATCACCTTTACTACTGATATGCAAAAACCAGCCAGCTGCTCTCTGCTTTCAGCTCCAAAAACTGCAGAAGAAAAAAAAAAAAAAAACTTAAAAACACAGCTTTAAACTTTACACTTGTGGGTTTTTACCACCATCCCCAGCCTTCTTAACCAAAATACCAAACCAATGCAAGACTATCAGTGCAGACTAATTTATTTCTAACAAAGTGATTTTTAATTATCCTAATAACTACACAAGAAACATGTAAGGAAAACTCCGATTACTTTAACATTGTCCAAAACCTTTCTCAGCATTGTCTATAGTCCTTTCTCCAGATTGCCCAGAAATCCTCAGTCTCTCAGTCCTGATCATCCCACCAAAATCAGCCAGTCAGAGTTCCTCTGCACATATTTAAAGATATCTTTCTTTAGTCGTGCTCCTCTGGCATGCTCCAGCTCCTCCATGCTGTCCTCTTCTTGTCGTTTAGGTAGAAACTTCATAGTACCGGACCCAGCAGAGTTCACTTTCTTTTCAGGCTTGTCTTTCACGGCCTCTCGCAGACCCAAGAAACTCAGCAAAACAAACTCCAACATGGAATTCAAATCTGCAAACTCTTTAACTGCATTTAGCACACATGCGACTAGCCTGGGCCAGCCAAAGGCTATAGGCCCTCAGGCCTGGCCATGTCCACATGGCTCACATCTTTACAAGATGGCTGATTCCCATCTCTCCTCCATAAAACCTCTCTCTCTATTCGATCTCCATATTGCCTCCGAATCAGAATTCGAATCCAAATCCCTCTCTTTGTTTGCACACCCTTTACATACCCTGATTTCCCACCTTACAGGAAACCTGTTTCACCTTGACCATTTCACTTCTTTCTCCCCCTGCATCTCCCTGAAGAGAAATTCCAACTAAGGTAATTCTCACATTTTAGCATCTGTCCTTTAAATCTGCAATCTTAAACAGGAGACAATGGGGGGGGGTAACACACCCTATCAGGAAGAGATGGATAGTGATCTGTGAGGCTAGCCCACAGAACAGGGATCCTGGGAAACATGTCCAGGTCCAACTTGAATGAAGTCGAGAAATCCCTTACATACCCCAGCAAGGAAAAGTTACAATGGTGTAATGAGGAAGTAGCAAAGCATATGTGACATGCAGCTGGCAGGATGAGGGGATGTGTGATACAGGAGAATTTACCTGTGGGGGCAACAGTCATTACTAATAGATCATTCGTCTCTTGGGACATTCCAAAGAGGTTAGGAAGCTGGGTTACAGGTGAGAGATGTGCTATCGACCACCCTCTAGTGTGCTAGAGGGGGCTAGAGAGATAGGAGGTGTTCCTCTTATCTGAAGCTCCATCTCTCTACCTGCTTCCATGTTCCATAGAAAAATGTGAACTTTTTATTTTCTGGGTTTTGGACAATGGTGTGTTTCTGACAGGGTATTAAGCTTAATGTCCTTTCTATTATAACTGTATTGCAAGTACATTTTAATGGGGAGCAAAGAAGTACGTTACAGTAGTTTTAAAATATTGTATTCTTGAACTTTTATAGTGAAAAATGACTCACTGTTTTTAGTGTTATTTAATAAGTCATGACTCTCATGGAAGAAGGTCTCAGAGGACAATCCATCTAGAGGTCTAGCACTCAGATCCTCCTTACCACACAGGTGTGCCCTGACACCCCTGATGCTCTGAGCATCGGTCACTAACAACTCATAATGCCCTTGGAGATGCTCCTTTCACCTCTGTCAATGAATAACTCATGTGAAGGCATAAAACCTAACCATGGGTCAACTCTGAGGCATTTTTAGGGTCACTCTTGGGGTCAATTCCAAGGAATGACTCACTGTTGGGGTCAATTCCAAGGAATGACTCACTCTTAGGGTCAACTCTGAGGCATGACTCACATTTGGGATCAACTCTGAGATATGACTCTTGAGCTATCTATGGAGTCAGGCAGAGACCAAACTTCCACTCAATTCAATTATCCACCTAACCACTTCCCTGTCTTCTCCTGCCCTCTTTGTTGAGAGTTTTGTGTGGGAAGAAAGAAGAATAAGATGGAAGAGATTGATACCAATTAGAGAGCAGTTAACATACAGACTGGGGATTACAGAGTATGATTTGAATTGGTTTGATTTAATGTAATTATTAACATTTTTATATAGTTTGCAAAGGAAATAATTATAATAATTTAGTAAGGAAGATGAAACTTGATTTTAAAGTGTACATGGCAAACAGTAGAGATACAGGTAATAACACAGAGATTTACTTATGGGGGAATTATTATTTATTAGTTATAAGGTATTCTGAGACATTTCAAAGAGGTTAGGCGACTGTGTTACAGGTGAGAGACTGGCTATTGACTACCCTCCAGATGGAGCTTTAAATAAGAGGAACACCTCTTATCTCTCTAGCCCCCTCTGGCACACTAGAGGGTGGACAACAGCACATCCCTCACCTGTAACCCAGCTTCCTAACCTCTTTAAAATGTCCCAAGAGACACATAATCTATCAGTAATAACTGTTGCCCCCACAGGTAAATTCTTCTGTTATCACACATCCCCGCATCCTTCCTGCTATATGTCATGTATGCTTTGCTACTTCCTTATTACATCATTTTAACATTTCCTTGCTAAGGTATATAAGGAGCTTCACAACTCCATTAAAGTTAAACCTAAACATGCTCCCCAAAGAACCCATCCTGTGGACTAGTCTCACAAATTGCTATCAATCTCTTCCTTCTCATTTCTTCTTCATTCCACACGCAGCTCCTAACACCCTTCACTATTATAAATTTCCCTCAAGAATATGTTCTCTAATCATTCTAGCAGAAACGAGCCAGATAGAAAGGGACAGAAACCAAATGGTTTCACTAATATATGGTCAACCAAATGAAACTACACAAGGGGAGAGAGGGGACCAGCTGGAGCGGGCGGGGAGGGGAGGTGATGGTGATGGGTGACCCCCAGGGACTGAAATAATGTAAAAAAAATAATAAAGCAGATATTGGTTAAAAAAAATTAAATGGAGCAGTATAGACAAAAAAAATATGTTCTCTACAAATCAAATACATAAGGATCTTTCTGCTTCTGGGAAGGTGAACAGTAGTGATATTCAGAGCAACGCAGTTTCAACTTCTGAGACTCCCACTCTCTTTCCTCCATGTTTGTGAAGCGTTCAAAAACAAGGAGAGAGGACCTTGGCATTTCCTTCCTGCCCTGTTCAATTTGAGACTAATTATACCTGCATGTTATTATCATTTATTCAACGTAGATGTAGATGGCAAATGTAGATGGCAAAGCACATCTACAAAGAGCCTCAATTGTATTGCTGATAAACATTTTCTTAGTACTTATTTTGTGCCAGCAGTGTGCCAGGAAGGTATTACAAATGTAACAATGAGAAAACAATTTTTGCCCTCAAAAAAAGAAAAATGAAACCAGATGCCCTTTAAGTGAGAGAAGATAGAGTGAAGAGTCTTATCTACTCTCCTTTTTTTGATTCAAACACCCTAAATAATGCCCTAACTCTGTGTCAAATGCAACTCCTGTGGAAGGGCATTTCCTTGTCTTTCCTTCCAGATGATGCACACATGGTGTCTATAAATCAAGTGAATTCAAAACTGCTACAGGCATTTCCTTCAAGCGCCCTGTGAAGGAGAACACTGACAGAGCCCTTCCTTGTAAACTCCTTCCACATGACTGCAAGAAGGGAGTAAATGTGTTATTTCCTGCCCATCTTCCCTGGATGAATACAGTTGTGGTTTTTTTTGAGTTTTTTGTTTTGTTTTGCTTTAAATACTCCATTGCTTACCTTCCCTCTGTGAATATAATTGGCCCCTGCTAGATATTTGTTTTTGACACAGCCTAAAGAAAGTGAGGGAAGGCTTCCTGCAGCAAAGTCACGGTTCCAACCATGGGCAGTGCCAGCCCGTGTCATGTGTGGGCTAACATGCGGGTGTGTGTCTGCTTTCCTGCCAGTACTGGCTTTAACACACAGTGAGAATATGTCCTTTTCAAATGCCCTCTTAAATTATTGACTGTATGCCCAGAAGCCATTTGTTTTCTTATTAGAACTTCATCTAGGATAGAAGAATGGATTGTACAAAATCCTCTTTTTTAGGTGAGCATAATATAATATGGAGAGATGTTTTATGATACTGAACATCTGCAACCCATATTATAGACCAAAGTTATTACAACAAATTAAGGAAATAATTAGGAAATAAGGAAATAAAATCAGACCATTATATAATTAGATAATTAAAAGATCATTAAAAATGCTAAAAATAAAAGACTATTTTTAAAGCAGTATGGAGGCAAACTGAAAAGGCCATCTTGTTCTAAATGTTCAGGATTTTTATTTTATTCAGCTCGTGTGAGACCAATAGCCCAGATGACCGCCAATGAGAATATAGTTTGTTATTCCTAGTGCCCCAGAATAGGGGGCAAGTCTGTAATGGGGGAGATGGAGCTTACGGAAGCCCCAGGATCAGTGAAAAGATGGAAGGTGTAGGGATAAAAGTAGGTAAGAAACTTTATTGTCATTTCCACAGGAAAGGAAATGTGAGTTAGGGTACCTAGGTTAGGCAGTCTTAGAGTTCAAATAACAATCTGACTAATTAATGAATAATCAAATTTTAAGTAATTTAGATGCTCTGAACTATGGCAGTGGGTCCTAAAAGAACTCTCCCCCTTCTCTCTCTCTCAAGGGAGGCCGTCTTAAACATTCATGGTTCTGAGTTCTCATGTATAAAATTAGAGGGTTGGATGAGATGAGTTCTAAGGTCTTGTTCCTCTCTCATATGCCCTACTATTTTGTGCCCTTCCTAATATGCTAGATTTGGACTCCATGGAAAATAATTTCTTTCAATCTACACCAGTATTAATTTGTGTTTAGTTAGCAGATCCAAGAAAAGATACACATATAATTAACTCTATGGGCATGTGTGTAAATCATAATTTGTATCAGATTCTATCACTGCAGCTTTCTACCTAATATTTTGGCTGAATAACTGAAGGGAAAGAACAGAAGGGTTAGTTAAAGAAACAAAACAAAAAAGACTGTGTATTAAGATAGAATAACTGCTAAAATCTCCTTGGTTTAATATAATATAATTTAAAAAGGTGAAGTATATTGCTTGTTAACAATCCACAGTTCAGTGCTGTCATAACAGAGGTAGAGGCCTATGAGAGCTGGTCTCTGTTCCATATTGTCATTTAACATTTGGGGATCTTTCCATCTTGGGACATTCTCATTGCTAGCACATGGCCTCTGAAGTTGCTGCAAGGAGGAGAGAGGAAAGCTGGGAATTATCCATGGGGAATTTTTACAAGCCAGAGCTGGAACTGGAGTCTTTCCATTGGCCAAAACTCAACCATATGGTTCCAACATAATGGCTAAAGGGTTCGCAATAACAGCCCTGAAATGTGCTCAGTCAGAAAAGGACCAGCACAGACACTGGTGAACTCTGGAAACATCTCCCTTATCTGGGTATGGGATTTGCAGGCTGTTGAGGTTGTGAGCATGATGTAAGAGCTTGCTATGTGCCATCCTCCACTCTTACACAGCCCCTCCATGCCTCCTGTGATGTCATTTCCTGTGATGTCACACACCATTGCTTTTCATGCAGCTGTATGCCACTCTAGTATCTGATGCTTTCAGGTGGGTAAAGACAGATTGATGTGGGTATGGAACCCCAGGAAAACAAATTTTCATGAGCAAGATAAGCAACAAGGGACATGTCACTGGAAAAGTGGCATGCTTTTCAGAGAGGGAGGTTGGAGAGGCAGCAGGGAAGTCCAGGGAGATTGGTGTGAGTTGTTCTGCAATGAGAATGAATTATTACCATATGAGGTGAAACCCCATGAAAAGTTTGTTTCTCCTTGTCATAGAAGGTGATGTTTTGAACAAAATACTTTAAACTTACTCTAAAATTTAGATTGAAAAAAATAATTTAGATTGAAGAGTCTCACAGTCTTAGGTCTGCATTTGAAAAGCCAGCATCCACCATTAAGAGCTATAACTTAGAGTCCGTCATTCTGTTATATTTTTTCATGCTCATTAAAATAGCACACATTCAGTAAGTTAAGAAACATTTTTTATGAAGAACATCTTTTGTTTTCAACCTCAATCTCTTCCAACATGGAAAGGTAAGCAAACATGTATCCATTTGCAAGTCCATCATGGCACACAGTCAACAACCTTTCATAAGCTGGAAATGTGGCAGGAAATGCACCCCCTTCTCTTCCCAGCTGTTCCTGATGAATAGCAGAGTTTCTGAGCTTGTACATTAATTTGTAATATAGATCTCTGTGCTTGGGGTTCTCTGCCCAAAGGTCTCAGGCACCTTCCAAGATAGTACTTTATCTTTTTGTCTGGTCATCGATTACCAAGATTTGATCCTCTCCTCGTTTGTTACACTTACTTTAATAAAAACACATTCTAGAAACAAGTTCCTGTTTAAGTTTGTAAGTGACATTTCTTACACCTAAAATTCTTATGCTAGGCAATCTAGAAACACCAACAAACACAAAACTCTTGCCAAGGGCAATTCTTACGAAGAGTTTAAAAGCAGTGAGTCCTTGGAAGACCAGAGCAAGCAACAGCACTTGCCCCCCGAATATTTAATGGAATTAGGTGTGCCTATTTGAAAGTTACCTAATACACTCTTTCTTTTCTCCAGGGTTTTCCTGGAAAGGAAGGATCCTCTGGCCCTCCAGGACCCCCGGGCCCAATAGTAAGTATTTCCAGAAACTACTGGGATATACCCAGCTTTAAAACATTTCATCTTCCTTTTTCCCTAAATTTTATTACACTTTATTGTAATATTTATTTATTTGACTAGTTTTCATTTAATTTGAAAGATCTCTTGCCAGACCTTTCACCTCCATGATTATATTTGTTAAATAAAAAACTCATTCTTTGGTACATAGCTCTCCCTAAAATATCTTTAAAAATAACATATCCATATGGTTTGGTTATTCTGTCTCTGAGCCACTTTACTGTAAGATCATCTGCATTGATTGAGTTTTTATTGGACACAGTTTTGAATATGAAAGAACTGCTCCTAGTTGACAGTGTAGAGACACCTGAAAAATGATGTCTCTGCTACTTTGTCTGTAGTTGGAAATAGAAGCAAGGGATGAAGCTGGGAACGGTGGAGCGTGCCTGTAAGCTTCAGCCTATGGAGCGGCTGGGGCTAGGGATCGCAGTTTGAGTCCCACTTGGGGCAACATAGCGAGACCTAGTCCCAAAAAATAGCTGGGCATGGTGGCACACGCCTGTAATCCCAGCTACCTGGGAAGCTGAGGCTGGGGATTGCTTGAGTCCATGGTACCTTGGGCAACGTGAGCCTGTGGTTCTCCAAGCAAAAATAGTGAGACCTAGTCTCAAAAACACAAAACAAAACAAAACAAAAAAACTGAGGCATGAATCCCAGCCTCTTGGGGTAGAGGGAGTGGGGAACAATGTGTTTGCTACTCCTTCTTGAGAGTTGTGAGTCTTCAACTTTGCTTCCTTCACCGTCTCTCTCTTAGGGCATCCCCGGAGCCCCTGGAGTCCCGGGGATCACAGGAAGCGTGGGGCCCCAAGGTGCCCTGGGACCACCCGTAAGTACCCAGCAGGAGCCAAGCTCTGCCCTCACCCAGTCATTCATGTGAATTTATGTGTTTCAATTTGCCAGCATCTCTGTGGGTCAAAATGTTTATTTAGTTCTGAACACTGCAGGAATCCATAAAGGAAACCAGAGAAACCTCCTGAGATAAAGGTTAAGGTTAAGATCTGATTGTTAAGTTATGGCTAAAGACAAACAGTCCCAACAGGAAATAATCAGCTCTGCTTCTGTTTCTACATGTGTTTCCATTGCATCGTATTCTGTACTTGACGAAGCAAGCTCAGTGCCACCTTTCCAGGGATGGGGCTCTGTAGTCATGTATTATGAGACTTGGCTCCCAGTAATAAAAAATATAAAGCTTGAGAAAGTCTTAGTGAGAATCAGAGGAGATTTTTCTTTTCTAAGTTCTTTAGAAAACACAATTTCTCATTAAAATATATATTTATACAATAGCAAACAATAGTATAAATGAAAGCATAATGAGTGGAATTTATTCTATGTTCACTCTTCTAATCCCTTGGTTTGGTATTTAAATGTGATCAGTACTGGGGAGACCAGGATGCAGAGAGAAGTGAGCACAGCTGGGCCTGTTTCTTCACTTGTAAAATAAAGGGGTGACAACCTGGTCTCATAAGTCACTTTGGGAATCTTCTGTGACTTGCAAGTTGTTCCTAACTGGTGTAGTTGCTAGCTTGTTAGTGTTATCTGTGCAACACTGTCTCTAGACATAAACTAAAGAAACTGAGTTGTGTAAATGTATATACTTTGCAAAAGTCCTAAGAATTTGAGAAGCAGTAAGAGCTGAAGGGCAAGAATAGGAGAGATGAGTGAATTAGATTTTCATTGATGCCATAAGAAATGACCACACAAATGTGTTTATTACCTTACAGCTCTGTAGGTCAGAAGTCTGACACAGATCCTGCTGGGTTAAAATCAAGTTGTTGGCATTTCCTTTCTGCAGGCTCCAGGAGAGACTCAATTTCTCTGCTTTTCTAGCTTCCAATGCTTTCCACATTTTTTGCCTCATGTTCCATTTATGACTTCAAAGTCAGGCTTGTGGTGTGTTTGACCGTTTATTCATGGTCAGTTCTTCCTCTGAACATTCTTTCTTTTCAAGAACCTGGACATTTTGTTGAGAAGACCAGGTGATCTTAGCTAATGATCTACAATAAAAGATAATATTATATAGTAAATCTACAATCCATAATCAAGTCACTCGGCAATATCTTCATTTACAGGTTTTGGAGTTCATTGGTTTTGGGCACCAATGGTGTCTTTGCTGCAGTGAAAAAGATATTCCAGATATGCTGCTTCACATTCACTAAGACTCATTCATGAAACTTACTTTAATCAGGATCCTTTTCTAACCTATGACTTACATGATGTATACACAGGTACAAAAACACAGCTCACTGCACACCTCAGTAGATGTTCTCTCTAGCAGTCATTTTACAAAGTGCATACTTATTCCAACTGCTCTGTCAATCTCCATTTTCAGGTCTCTTTTCATGTCAAGCTGGTAATGGGCCACAGAATAAAATTTGAAAACTCAATTGTTCACTCATCATTTTTTAAATCCCAAATGATCTGATGTACA
>PVHY01031046.1:0-12940 GCA_004024945.1 Uropsilus gracilis
ACCAGGAAATTGGCCTCCCGGCCCCGCCCACGCCCAGCGCCCCCGCCTCGGGGTGAGAACGGTCCCTGACGCCGCTGGCAGCTGCGCGGTGGAGCTGGGACCGCTACGTGCCCACCTGATGGCACTTCTGTCCCTTCGGTGACTGAGAACATCGCCTGGCTCCACGACTGTCACCGACCCTGGGTAGTTGCCACGGGGGGATTAGTACGTGTCAGATTTAGGCCAGGAAGCGGAAGTCGCCCGCAGCTAGAGTTTTAACCACTCTGGGCGCGGGGAGCAGAGGTGATTTAGCGCTGGGGACCAAGTATCTGTGGAGGAGTGATTGGGAGTCTTACAATATTGGTGGTGGCAGTATCCTTTTGATGAGATGTTGGGTTCAGTGAGCAGGATCTTTGGTTCCCTCTGAAAAATGGGCAGAGTTCCCCTTTCAACCACACTTGGCAAGTTTCCCCTGGAGCCCAAGAGTTTATGCAGACACAGACTGGTGAAGGGAGCAGTTTGAAAAGGACAGATTTAGTCTACGGCCATACCACCCTGAACGCGCCCGATCTGTCTGAAAAGGACAGATTTATTAAGAAAAGGAAAGGAAAAGAGGAACTTGCACAGACACAAGCGGGCAGGGAAAAACAAGCTCTACGTTTTGCCAGTGCAGAATTTGTGCTGATAAGAGTGTTCCAGGCTGCAGAGGTTCATTCCTTTGTGGATTTGTTGTCTATCACTAGATGAAGTCCTTCCAGGGCATGAGTAGGTTGATATGTAAGGACTCGTGATTGTCTATAAGGGCCTTCAATCTCCATGTCTCCACCTCTGATCTGTGCCTCCAGATGCTTTGTTAGCAGTCGGATATTTGTATAGCAGTTTGCACCTAAGGATTTTTCACTTCTGATTTTAAAATGTTAATGATTTATATCTCAGTTTCTAGTTTTATGGCATGTCTATCCTAGATGTTTTACTCTAAACCATCCACTCTAAGTGGATATTTCATTCAATTTATTTTTTCAAACCAAGTGAGCGATCTTGGTTTTCTTCTATAAACATCAAAGTTCTCTTCTAAAGATTCAAGTTTTGATCATTTTTCTTTTCATTAGTGTTTGCTTCAAGTGCTAATTTGTAACTTTTTCACCTTTTAACTACAAATTATTCAAAAGTTCATTATCAAGCTTGCAAAAATTCCCAGAAAGCCAGGTGCAGTGACGCACAACTTTAAGCCCAAGCCTAGGATGGGAGGCTGGCTGGAAATCGCTTGAGTCTGCAGGTTCGAGACCCGCCCTGGGCAATATATCAAGACCTACTTTCAAAAAATATCTGAGTGTGGTGGTGCATGCCTGTAATCCCAGCTACCTGGGAGGCTGAGGCTGGGGATCGCTTGAGTCTGGGTACCCCAGGCAAAGAGAGTCTGTGGTTCCCCATGCAACATAGTGAGACCTAGCCTCAAAAAAAAATCCCAGCGAAAAATCCCCCCCAAAAAAGTCTCCCCCCCAATATCCCCCCCAAAAAAATTCAAGGAGAAGTGAATGGGTACTTTATTCGGGTTTGGGAGACAGGGACAATGGCTCTCCTGGTAGGGAGGGTTATGTAGGAGAGGATTTTTATAGGGAATGGAAACAACGGTGGCTGAGTGCCATCTGCCTAGTCATAGGCTTTGGTCTGCAGGTGTGGGAATGGTGTCTAAAGCAGATGATTGCAAATTGGCCTATCTTAGTCCAGGGCATCCTGTTCTCAGGCTCAAAAAAGGATTTAGAGGGAGTACAGAAAAATTTATAATTCCTGACACTATTTTTCATTTCCCCAAACAAGCTCAAAAGTTAATCCCAATGTCAATGATTTCTAATCTAATTGCATTGCGGCCTGAGAATGTTATCTGAATGATGCCGAGTCTTTGAAATTTGTTGAAATGTGCCTTCCAGCTAAAAGAACAGGCTCAGTTTTCATTTCTTGGGTGAAAAAACTGTACTTTCCAAGTGTTGGGCTTAGCAAATTGGTCTGTTGGTTCAAGCTTGATAGTTGGGCTATTTTCCCCCTTTTCTCATGATTAAATGATTAATTAAATAGCACCACACAATATTTATACGGGAATTCTCTCCCATAATTCTGTGTACTTGGAACTACAGAAATGTCACTGCCTGTGTATTTGGAACTACAGAAATGTCACTGTCCTGCCCTAAATTAACATTCTCAAGTTGCAATATGTCTTCCTAAAGGGAACCTTCCAAAACATACTATTTCTTCAACTCCTATTTCCATCTTTTTGTAGTATGTGCCAGCATCCTATCCAAGAAGTATACAATGGGCAGTAAGAGGGCCTCTTACTTGTTGGCAGCCATATACTCAGAGACAAGTACAAAGGATAGGTCAACATGCCCACACACACAAAAAAATCCTGTGACACCTTGGGAAAAACTCATTTCATTCATGGTGGAAATCCAATGACCAGTGCAGAGGTATTGATAAAATGGGCTAGAGGATTACAGAGCCACAAAGAAATTATGTCACCTGGGACATAAGGAGTAGGACCCTCAAAAATCTTAAGAAGCCCTCTTCTCGATACACATGGAGTCACAAAGGCCACATTACTTGGATTCCCTGCCAATGAATTGTACCATAGATCTCAGAGTGACTATGTAGAAGGAATGTGTGATATGCGAGTAGCAGCAAAACAAGTCATTAAACACTTAAGTTAACTCCTTGCTAATTCAAAGGAAGATGGAAGTTGTAGGCCTCAGTGCTACAGCACCACCATCTTGGACAGGAGCTATTTGCAGCCCACTAACCTGGCTAAGGTCGCCAAGGTGCTGGGCAGGACCAGCTCTCAGAGACAGTGCACGTATGTGTGGAATTCATGGATAACAGGAGCACCTCACCATCAACAATGTGAAAGGCCTGATACACAAGGG
The DNA here is from genome assembly GCA_004024945.1 of Uropsilus gracilis. Lineage (NCBI taxonomy): Eukaryota > Metazoa > Chordata > Mammalia > Eulipotyphla > Talpidae > Uropsilus > Uropsilus gracilis. Next base: position 2,895 of record PVHY01031046.1, read on the forward strand.
CGATGGGTGCACTCTCTTTGAGTCAGGGTGAGAGGCTGAGAGACAGCACTGAACTTCTGGACCACCTGGTCCCATGTGAATGAGCTAACACTGTTAATAAACCTTTTGTGTTATACGTTATAAGGAAAACGGGTTAGAATCAGACTGTTTTCAGACTGGTTTTTGCCTTCCACTGGAAGGAGAGCCTATAACCTTGAAAGGTTAGCAAATAACAGGTTGGCCCTGCGTTTGTAACAGTGTATAAGTAGTGTGGTTGTAGGCACTACACAGTGTAAAGGGGATAGGAAGTGAGTAGTTGCTGTTCAGCCTCTCTCAGACTCTTTCTGCCTGCCTGCCTGCCTGCCTACCTGCCTACCTATGTATGGTGTCCCCTGTGTCTGAGGAAAAGGCACATTGGATATAATAAAGGCTCCAAGAATCTTTCATTTGTCCAAATCAAGTATTAACCTGCCTGGCCTGATATAGTTGCACAACAAAGTAAAAAAAAAGCTGAGGGGAGAGGGAGACAGACTTCTTTCTGTACATTTTCAGACCTTAACTCCTCAATCTTGTCACACTCTTACTATGAAACTACCAAGGACCATGGTTCCAAGGACTCCTGAGTATAATCTTGGAGGTAAGCCTATGAACAATCTATACTTCCCATAGATATTCACAGTGTGCTGAGCATAACAAGAGAGACCAAGAAGCTGATTTACTTGCCACACCAAAATATTTCATCCTACTACTGAAGGAAAAGGTACACATTCTATCTGGATGAGTACATTTGTGTATATGAGTGTCTGGGACAGGATGATGAAACCAGAGCCCAGTGGAACCTGACTATATCCACTGTGGTGGTGTAACTATGTAATCTCCGTGGAAAAGAGGAAAAGAAGAAAAGATGTTCCGTGTTCTCTACTCCATCTAAAGATGGGTAGAGCTGAGCAGTGAGGGGAAGCAAAAGAGGACTTAGGAGAGAAGGCTGGAGGAAGAAGATTTGGAGGAGGCACATGAAGAAGAGAGAAGAGAGAAGAAACCCTACTTGCTTCTCAGCCTTAGACTTTTCTCAGAGACTCGGGGAATATGGAAGGAGACACTTGAAAGAGACATGGAAGACTTGAAAGAGACACTTGAAAGACTCATGAAAAGGCTCACAATGGCAACCTTTATCTTGAATTGTATTTTGATTTTGCTCCCCACCAGAAAGTAACTTAGACTTGTGGCAAGCTTTTTGGCCAACTCTGTTTGCCTGGATATTTACCCACGAGAGGATGGGTAAATTTTAGCACTTCATTTAGAAACTATAGTCTTTCTCTTCACTTGTCTCTGTTGTACAATAATTGTATTAAAATTCTTTTCTGTTGAAGATCTTACACACTGAGAGTATGTTTTGTCCTTATGTGGCAGACAGCTTTGGAAGTCCTGGGGTACCCCTCATTCTGCCCACTAACAATGACACCCTTCAGTTGGAGCTTTTGAAATGTGTGTATCCTTTCTGATGATTTTCATCTGCTTGTCCCATTATTTACTGAGAGAGGAGAGTGTTCCTCCCACAGCAGTATTGATAAATCAGGTTTTCCTTGAACCAATTGATTTTGCTTTATATATTTTGAAGCTTTAATGTTAAATACGGGTGGGTTATGTGTTTTGTTGTTGAATAGGTACAGCCAAAACACTTGCCCATGAGAGTGTAAGGTTTCCTATACTCCCGTTAGCAAAATATGAGTACACTAAAGCAAATCTTTAACACTGGATGTTGATGCTCTCTTTAATATTTACCAATCTGAGAACTAGTTTAATTGTTTTAATTTGAATTTTCCTGATTATTGTCGCAACTGAGTTTATTTTCTTTTTGTTGATCATTTAATTTTTTTTCTTCTGCAAATCTTACCCTTTGTCCAATTTTCTTTGTAGTGCTTTGTCTTTTTCTCACCAATTTGTAGATGCTCTCCACACATTAGGGATATTAATGCATTGTTAGGGTGTTGCAGTCTTTCCCCTCTTTTTGTCCTCTGTTCTTTATAAATGTCCTTTGATATGTAATTTGAAAAATGTACTCTCTTATCAGTAATATCTAAGCTTTCTTTTATGGCTTCTGCATCTCCTGTCTTGCATTCTAAGACAGGGTACTCTTAATATTTGTTTCATTTTTATTGTTTTAATAAGGTTAAATAACCTAAACCTTTAATTTAGTTGGAATTTACTCCAGTGTATGTTATAAGGTCAGGGTCAAGCTTTCTTCTTGCTGTCTCAAATAAAAAATAAAAACAGGGAGAGTATAAAAAACTATCGCAATAGGGAGAAAGCTCCCATCTTAGAAATTTGCACGCAATTAAAAACCAAACAGGGTAAAACCCTTCTTTTATAGATAGGGTAGGGGGAAGGCAAGGTGAGGTAAACAGAATCTGTAGAGAAGCTGCAAAATCAGTAAGAATGGTGAGCGAGTTCTAATAAGTGTTTGCTGTGCTCAATGGATTCCCATGGAAAACTGAAGAGGAGAGTATGTTTCACATTGTTACGTGTGCTTGCTCAGGCTTGGGGCAAGCAGAGTTCAAGGAGCCCATAGAAACAGAGAAACCTAACTTTGAATTTGATTAACAAGCATTTTGTATTCATTAATGCCATGTATGAGGCAAGGAATGGGAATTTAGAGTGTCTGCGTCTGGCCTTGTCACAGATAAATCAGGTTCTGGGGGGCATCCATGAGTCCTGGTTAATTTATATACAGAATGGGGGGATAGGTTTTTGTAGTAAGCTTTTTTCCAGGACATAAAAGAATGAGGGTATTTCTTAACCTTCACTGTTAACCAGGATCATAGAACTTAAGCAAAATCCAGCATTATCAGCTGGCACCATTTCTGGAACACATTGTCCTATATCTAGTGAATTAAATATCTCTTCTGTCCTATAAGGTCACAACTATATTTCACTTGACCTGAACCCTATTGTGCCTCTGTAATGTATTTGATTCCAAAAGATTTTTGTTCTTGCAAATTAATTTTTCTAGGAACTCTCTGAAGTTTAGAATCATTTTATCAAGTTTCAAAATAAAGGCTACTCCCAAATCCTCATCAAAACAATTCTGGTTGCCATTCTGATTGGAATTGTATTACATTGATATAATAGTTTGGGGGAGAGGTATGCTTTTTAATTACAATAAGCCTTTGTATCTAGGGGTTCATATGTTTTTGATTGTCTTGTATTAGATGCAAGGCAATCTTTTTTCATTAAATTGAAAATTTTTATATTTTTTTATTCTTTGATAAATTTTCAAGAAATTTGTTTCTTCCTTCTTTTTTCTTTTCTTGGAGTAACATTAGTTGACAACATTGTGTTTTGGAATTACAGGATCTCCCCTTTCTCTACAGCCATATCTTCCTGAAGGTGGCCGATCTCGTCTGGTCTCGGAAGCTAAGCACGGTCGGTAGGGCCTGGTTAGTACTTGAATGGGAGATAGGATCTCCCCTTTCTGGTGTTATTACCATACCTCTCCCACCTCCAAAGTAGCCACAGTCCTTCACCATAGTTAATTGTGCTCCCTTCCCACTTTATTCTCGACTCTCTCCTTCCCTTTCTGGTAGTATGAGTTCTATAGTCAGCTTTCTAGGGTTTGTTGTTACAGTGACTTTACCGGACTCTTTGTTTGGTTTCTCTGTATTCCACATAAAACCATCTGGTATCTTTCTCCTCACTTATTTTGTTTAGCATAATCCCCTCTAGCTCCACCCACATTGCCATAAATGGCATGAATTTATTTTTTATAGCTGGTATTTCATTGTGTGTATATATACTACATCGTCGTGATCTACTCACCTACATAAGGTTGTTTCCATAGTTTGAATATTGTAAATAATGCTGCAATGAATATGGGATGGCATGTTTCCCTCCCAATTAGTGTATTTGTATTCTTCAGGTAGAAATCTAGGAGTGGAGCTGCAGGGTCATATTGCAGATTCATTTTTAATCTTTTGAAAAACCTCCATACTGTTTTCTGTAGGGACTGAATGAGTCTACAGTCCCACCAACAATGTAAGAGGGTTGCTTTTTTCTCCACATCCTTTTTAGTACTTGTTCTTTCTGGTGTGTTTTTTTTTTTGTTTTTTTTGGTTTGTTTTTTTTTTTTTGAGACTAGATCTCGCTATTTTTGCCTAGGGAACGGCAGGCTCACGTTGCCCGGGGTACCACAGACTCAAGCAATCCCCAGCCTCAGCTTCCCAGGTAGCTGGGATTACAGGTGCGCACCATTACAGGTGCTCGCCACCACGCCCAGCTATTTTTTTGGAACTAGGTCTCGCTATGTTGCCCCGGGGGGAACTTGAACCACGATCCCCAGGCTGCTGCTTGCAGACACGTGCCACCGTGCCGGCTTGTTGTTCTTTAATTTCATGAAATCGTTATTTTGGGGGGGGAGGTGTTCCTCCTTCCTCCCCTTTCCCTTGTCCCCGCCCCTGGTCACTCCATCTCTTCTTTCACTGCCAGTTAGTGTTCAATTTTTAGTCCTTTGGATTCTTCTTTCCTGGAGCAATGTCCTTTTGCTTGATGTAGACGTGTTTTCCTGGGACACAGCCGTGTGTGCTTAGTTTTCCAGGTGTATCTTTGCTGCGGGCAGCCAGTTCGCGCATGTTTGTATCCTTTCAGCGCTTCCTCCTTCTTACTGGTCGTCAGCTCCGACCCAACTTCTGTCACATTTTGCTGCTTCTTTGCTCTATAATTCAGTCTTTGGCATTGGGAGCATTTCTCCCAGGTGATGTTCTTCGTGTAAAACATTTCTTGATCAGGATAGGCACCGGCGGATGGTTGGTCCGGTTCATCGTGGGGCCGCTGCGCGTCTCCGTGGCTTTCCTCTCCGTGTGAAATGGGAGGGTGCTTATCTTGCACTGAAGGCATCTTTGAACCGGAAATTCTGTTTCCAGTCATGGAAACCTCGGTGATTGTATTTCTGAGACAGTTTGTCTCTATAGTTAGTCTCACAGCCCTGTGTCCCATGGATCTGAAATGTTCGTTTGTTCTGGGCTTTACTTCTTTCTCCTCACCTCCATTTTCATGTGTATCTGCCACTGAATTAGTGATTTAGTTGTTTCTGGTGAGGGTTGACTGGATTTGGGGAAGACCAGAGGGCGTGACCCCTACTGACCCTCCCATTCCCTTCACTGCCTTTCACTGCCCTTCACCACGCCCGCCACCACCCCTCCCCCTTGACCCACACATCCAGTCAGTCCCCCCATCTAGTCCAGGGGTGCTGCATGGGAGGGCTGAGCTTCCGGGGACATAGGTGGCTGAGTCTGTGAGAGGACTGGGCGGAAGCGTGGGTGAATGTACTTTGTTTCCGGCCTCTATTTAAGGGGGCCTGACCCCAGAGATCTGCTGGTCAGAAACACAAGGTGGGGACACCCACCTCTCGCACCCCAGTCTGGGGGTGCTAAGTGGGAGGCTGAGCCTCTGTGGACATAGGTGGCCAGTCCCTGAGGGAACTGAGTGGAAGCGTGGGCCTCTGGCAATTACTGTATTTTATTTATTTTATGTATTTTAATTTAATTTAATTTTATTTTATGACTAGGTCTTGCTGTGTTGCCCGGGGAACCGCAAGCTCATATTGCCCGGGGTACCATGGACTCAAACTATCCCCAGCCTCAGCTTCCCAGGTAGCTGGGATTACAGGCAAGTGCCACCACACCCAGCTATTTTTGGGGACTAGGTCTCTGCTATGTTGCCCCTGATGGGTCTAGAACCCACAGATTCAAGCAATTCCTAGTTCCAGCCTCTCTCCGTAGACTGTGATTAAAGGCATCCACCACCATGCTCAGCCTGGTGATTTTTATTTGGGCCATACACACAGGTGTGAGGTGGTATCTCATTGTAGTTTTGATTTGCATTTCCTTGACAATCAGTGATGATAAACATTTTTTTATATGCCTATTGGTCATTTCTTTTCTTTTTTTTTTGTGAGAAGTGCCTGTTTACCCTTCTGCCCATTTTTTAGTAGTTTTCTTTGTTTTTGTTTTATTGTTGTTGAGTAGTAAGAGTTCTTTGTAGATCTTGGGTATCAACTCTTGTCAGATGTATACTGTGCAAATATTCTCTCCCATTCAGTAGAATGTCTTTGTATTTCAGCGACAGTTTCTTTTGTTCTGCAGAAGGTTTTTACTTTGATACTGTCCCAGTTGTTTATATTCTCTTTTGTTTTCTTTGCTGCTGGAGAGGGATCCACAAGATATTTCTGAAGCCTTGTCATGGAGTGTTTTGACCGAAAGTTTTTTAATGTTACAAGGACTTTCCTGAGCCAAAGTTGGTGGACCTTGCAGGCTGCCTCTGGGAGCCCTGGGCTATGTTTCCTGGGGCCCACTGCTGCAATTTGCAGGGCAAGTTTCCGAGAGGAGGGGGCCTGCTACCAGACCCCCAGACCCCTGGTTCCCTGGCCAGGTGAGAAGGGAACCCTGGGGCCAAGCGGCCCCTCCTGCAGCAGAGCGGAGGGGAGTGGGTGAACAGCAGGCAGAAGTGGCCTTCAGGGCCCAGGAGCCTACTGTAATGATTTTGTTTGTGTAAAGATTATACATATTTTATCTTTTTCTGATGAACTTTATTGTTACATAGTGCTTCTTTTTAGTATTGTAATGCTTTTGTCCTTGAATTTTAACTTGATACTAATATCATCATAACCTGCTTTTATTCTGCTTGCATTTATTTGCTCTATCTTTACATTGGTTAGTTTTACATCTTTATTGTAAATGTACTTCTGATAAACTACCGTATTTTTTGTTTTTGAACCGAATTTCACAATCCCTATTAGGAGAACTCAAACCACTCTATTTGTTAATGACATATCTGATTTTGTCTCTTCCATTGAATAGTCTCCTCTTTTCTACTTGGTTATTATTTTCTCCTTTTCAATTTCATTACATTTGCTGTCTCTGTCAAGTTTCTGTTCATTCTCCTCCTTTTCTTAGTAATTTGGAAGTTCTACTGTTTGTGGATTCTGCTTGTGATTATCTTTCCATGACTTACAAGCATGCTCTACATTGGTAGGTTAAATGAAAACACACAAGAGAGACATTATTTGCACTTGCTGTTGATTTCTCAGGACAATGAACCTAGAATGTTTTTATTTCTTCACTCTATTCTCACCCAAAATTTCTGTGCTTTTATGAAGTAACTTTAAAAAAGAAAACCAGAAGGAATGCTGGGAACAGGATGGCAGCTTCATAGTCTTACATCTCTCCTCATGCCACATAGAACCTAGAAAGGAAAATCATAACCCATTCACAGTGAAATTAAGGGACAGGGTATCTCCATGACGGTAAATAGTCTACAAATATGTCTGCCAACAATATTTCCATTCTCTGGGTGCTTGCCGCCACTCCTCCCATCAAGACATGCAGCTTATTTCTCAGCTTTTGGATTTATGTTCTATTTGATGAATAAAATGTAGTAGAATGGCATTTTGGGTCTTCTGAGCCCAGGTCTCAAGAGGCCTTGAACTTCTGCCTTAATTAAAATAGTGCCTGCCTAAAGAATATATACTAAGGAACGGTGGTGCTAAAGGTGGAGGAAAGGTCACTGTGGGTTCTCATCTGTGTGCTCAATTGCAAGAGATCACTCAGGCTTGGGGTTTAACAGTAATGGAGTTTATTCGACAAGCAAGAAATTGGGAAAAGGAAGCATTTCTAAGATCACAAGTGGTCGACTGTCTCATCCCAGATTGTGTCTGCAGTATCCATAGTTCAAAACAAAAGCTGCTCATGCCGGAAGGTACTGTTCTGTCAATGAGAGCCTGGACCTGGTGGCACACTGGGCAGCAGTGTACCAGGGTCCAATTCACAGTGGCAGATGGAGATATTATTAACAGGTGGGCCAACTGAGGTGACATTGCAGAAGCCAATAGCAACAGTCTGAAGGCTGGGCTGGACAATACCAGATGCTGGACCAGACTGTAATGAATTTAACTACCAAGAAGCAGTGCTAGAGAACCAAAGGTGCACCACTAGTGAGCGTTGGTGGTATAGTGGTGAGCATAGCTGCCTTCCTAAGGTGCACTGCTCTCTCAGGGGGAGTGGGGTGGGATAAGGTGGGGACGGTCAGGGAAGGTGGGGAGATGAACCCCGGAGATCACAAAGATGTGAAATTTATATATAAATAAATTATTTAATTTTTTAAAAAGTGCACAGCTCTCCAAGGTGCCAGAAAGAATGCTGATCACTGATCAGTAGTGTCTGTTGGCACCAGTCACCAGGGGATAGTGTCAGTTACCAATGCTACAGCTTTTTGTGAGCTATTGTTATGAACCAAAAGTCAGCAATTCTTTGTGACACCAAGCCAAGGCTGACAGTGTTCCTTGGGGGCATTATCAGAGGCAGGTACAGCAGCCAGGCTTCTGCAAAGGTCTATAGTGGTCTACAGAGGTCTGCTGTATCTCATGTATGCTGCATGCCTCTTTATTCAGAGGATGCCTGCTGATTGCTTCTTCTCTCTTGGGAGGGAGGCTGCTGACTGACTGAAGCTACCTTGTATCCTCTTCAAGGGTCACCAATCTGCAAAGCTTAATTCCACCATTTTCAATCCTCAGCATCTGACTGGTCTAATTAGTACCAATCAGGTTGCTTCCATTTTCAATCTGCAAGGTTAGCTCAAGCCCTTGACTGTCAGCTGAAGAGTTTGAACGTAATTGGTCCATTTAGTTTGAACCTGATTAGTCCATTAAGCTCAAACCTCATTGGTCTGTTGAACTTGAACCTGATTGGAGCTTATGATCCTGGCTCCTGATACAAAAGGGCAAAATCCGGTCTCTGCACAAACTGATTTGCACAGAATTCAGGGTAGGCTCATGGGAGAGCTATGGAGCTCTTAATTAACCATTTTCATAGTGAGAGGGTAATGCAGACACCCTTTAGAGAATTTCATACTATCCTTCTGAAGACAGAGGTCCTGGAGTATCACAAACACACACACACACACACACACACACATTTTTAAAAGATGTCATGTGCATAGGAACTGAGGATCCAATTGAAAACTAATATGGAGGTCCCAATCACATGATTAAATCTTATTGAAAATCCATGCTCATACCAGCTGCCCCAGATGTCATTTGGAAAAGAAATGAGCTATCCTGAGCACCACCCAAGTTCCTCACCCATAGACTCATGAGCAAAAAAAGTTACTCTAGCAAACCATTAAAGTTATATAGTAATTGACAGCTGAAGGATGCATGACTCAAAATACATGTGAATGAGTATAAGTCACAAGCAACCATAAGAATTACATGGTATCTGTGTAAGAAAAAGCAGAAGGAAGTAAGGACATTTGATAGACTGAGAACAGGAGAATGCCAAAATAGTAATCAAGGATGAAGTCTCTACCTGTGGACTAGTGAAATCTAAAAAAGAAACAAAAAATAAGTTATCTATTCCTAAAATACAGTAGTGGGACAGGCTTAGGACAAAAGTTATAGTCATTCCAATTTCAAAATGGAGAAAATGGAAGGAAAAAAAGATTACTGAAATCCAACAAGGTAAATTCTACTTGGCTTCAAGGCCTAAGAATAATTATTTGTGGCTTACAGAACCTACCCTATGGGTCAAAACTCCATTCTTGGAGTCGTTCTTCCATTTTCTTGAGAGTAAAATATATTTGAATTTGAGTTTTATAACTTTGTTTCCTTCAGCAGAATTTTAGGAGTCTGAGAGTCTTACTTCATTTTATCCTATTAATTACTGTCCCTTCCAGTCCAAATTGGAAGTATTTCTGAGGGAATAAAATATTCTCAGAAACCTCCTATGTATGCCATAGGAATTCATGCCACTAGACAAGAAGAAGTTCACAGGAGGCTCTTTCCTCATTAATCCATGTCTATCCCTGGATTCTGCTGGCCTATGTGGGAGCTGACTCAACAATGAGGGACCTATGCGATGTAGTACCCATGCGGTGGAAGCACCCATGAGGTAACGGCAATCGCGGGCGTAGCTCTCTGCCCCCACAGGAGGGGTGTTTCTGAGAACTAACCTTCATAAAGGGTGCTGTCCTCAGACTCCAGGCAAGGGAGTTTTCGAGATGGCCCTCTAATTTAGTAA
>PVHY01031047.1:0-12939 GCA_004024945.1 Uropsilus gracilis
AAAAAAAAAAAAAAAAAAAAAAAAAAAAAAAAAAAAAAAAAAAAAAAAAAAAAAATTCCAATTACAGTTTTTACCAAGAAGTCGATGTCTGGATTCCAGATTAGAGGGTGGGATCCAGAGACTGTATGACAATGTGTTAGAGACTAACTGAGCCTATTCCGACTTTTCTGATCCCAGGAAAGACCTTGCTCTCTCCCTGGATATAGTGATGCCATCTCCAATTTTTAATGCTCATCTATACCCTATTTTCTTTTTTTTTTTGAAGCCTCCAACCAACAAGCCAAAGGGGGGGAAAAAAAGTGCCCCCCCCCTTTTTTTTTTGAGACTAGGTCTCCCTGTCTTGCCCGGGGTAGTCCGAATCCAGAGGACTGAAGCGATCCCCAGCCTCGGTCTCCCAGGTAGCTGGGATTATAGGCACCCGCCACTGACCCCGGCTGTTTTTTTGAGAACCAGGTCTCGCTATGTTGCCCGGGGTAGTCTCGAACCCTCAAACTCAAGTCCATATTATGCTGTCTTCTTGCCTCCCAGCGTTTGTATTATAGGCGCACGTCACCACGCTAGACAAAAGCGGAACTTTTAAAATGTGGCTTCTGCCACCCAGATCCTTCCAGATTCGTGTCACCCATTCTTAACTGTTGCAGTCAAACGTGATTTAAACAACAAGGTTTTATTAACAAGGAAAATTAAACAGAAAGTCAAACAAAAAAGTCCTTAATGCCACAGTGGCCAGTTATTTTACCTGTCACCTTTTTAGTCCCAAAGGTCCCAGAGACACAAGTCCATGATGGTGCCCCTGTGCCCCTCCAAACCTGAGGCACGCACTCTTTAAAGTCCAGTCTTTCTCCAGCGTCTTCTTTTCGCTTCTCTCTCCAGCGTTCTGAGCTGCCCTGTTTTTCCAAGGCTCTTCAAACTTTTTCAACAAATGCTGATATAAAATCAGCTTTCCAAATCCCTGGCCATCTCCAGTTATCAGCTTTACATGCCACCTTGCTGCTGCACCACATTCTCCACACCGGCTGCTCTTCTGCCAGCCATTCTCCCACCATGGCTCCTTGCCACCACCAGCTCACCCTTCCAGGGGCCTTTGGCCCAGCCTGACCACTTGAGCCTCCTCTATCAACCCGCCATTCTCCTGTCTCCCTCTCCATTCTCTTTGGCTCGTCTTTTTATGCGCCCTTTTGCAATTCTGGTTTTTTCCTTGCCAGTCTATCTCTCAGACCTCACCCATCAGGACAGTATGGCGTCCAATGCAATTTTCAGCTATGTCACTACCAGAGGTCCTGGCTGCCAATCCATCTGGGTCACCCCGTATCAAACCATTTCTCCTAGCTTTACCTTTCCTATCACTTCATTTTAGTTTTAATTTTTGGTATTGGTTTATTTTATTGAAACATATACTTACAAGTTTCATTCATATTATTGCATTTAGTTTCATATCACTTTAAGTACAAATCAGCAAATTTCATGCTATCTTGATTTCTTTTTTTTCCTGGTTTCTTTTTACTTTTTTCCTTGAGAAATAGCTTTAGTTATAAAATTAAATTTAAATGTATTTTCATAATGTATTTTATAGCTTCTAAATATTGTATAATTGAAATAGTCTATTTTAAAGCTATCACATTCTATTTCTTTTAAAAGAATTAAGCAAAATGTGTTTCTGAATCTTCCTGATTTCTGAAGCTGTATTTATATATTCCAATATTTCATCACAATATAGCAGTGATAATGAAAAAGGACATACCAAGAGGATAGTAGGAAAGCACTGTACACATCCTCAATCTAAAAATTTTTTGAGTCAGATACTAATGTTTACCATTGGGAGGATCAGAATTCTCTTTAAATTATTTAATAGACTAGATGAGTTACGAACTGCATGCAGTGTTTGTTTTTCTACGAATTAATAAATTTAGCTTTCTTAACATTTGTATTAGCACTTCAGTAGTAAGGGCTTCTTGGTAACTGTTATGTTCACATTTTAATGACAATATTGGATATTTTGACCTGTAATTAAAGAAACATTGTTTTTTTGTAATTACGGTAAGAGTACATGAATTTTAGTTTGCATTAACTTGTTTCTTTTTTTTTGTAGAGTATGCAGAATTTCTACATTGCAAAGGAAAAAAATTTACAGATTTTGATGAAGTTCGCCATGAGATTGAAGCAGAAACAGATCGAGTGACTGGAATGAATAAAGGCATTTCCTCCATACCCATTAATTTACGTGTCTATTCTCCACATGGTGAGTAAAATAATAGAATTCCAAATTCCCACCCTCAAGTCTTTTTTACTATATTAGCTAACTTACATTGTTTGCATTGAAGATGGTTCACTTTCTCAAAAATATCATGTTTCTAGGATAATGCACTTCTTCTCAATGTTTATTATAAATTTTTAGAATTCTAAGACAGTATGCCTTGGGAATTTGCATGTGTAATACCTTCAATTTTTTAATAATCTTAGTGGTATATGGTACTGTGATTGTGACGTCCCTTATTATAAGATTTGTTTCTAGCTTATGTATTCATATTTATTCTCTTTCTGAGCCATTGGAATGGATTCTCCCTTCTGCCCCCATTCCTCCCTACCCCATTGCCCTTGAGACTATCAGCTGGGAAAGGTGTAAGCTAGAGAACTAAGTCATAGTGTGTAGTAAGGAATAGCCACCATTCTAGCTAATTTTATAGTGGGGCAGATTTTCAGTGATAATCCTTTCCTGACTCTGTTGTTTTGGAAATGAATGACACGAGTACACATACGACTTTATGAGTATCAACTTAATTCCAACACTGTTGTGTACAGAGAGTGTAGTAGCCAGGAGGTGACTGGAGTCATGTTGTCATGGGCGCTGGAATGGTTTCCTGCTCTTCCAGATGCTTTTCCATATGTCTAGCTACAGAATGGAAGAACTCCATTGACTAAGGACCTACACAGTAACCTTATGGCATTACAAATAGAGACCAGTTCTTCAACAGCCTATGTGGAAGAGCTTACTATATGATGCTTTAGAAGGGAAGGACTTATCTTTCTCTGAAAATTTTTATTTTAAGGCATTGTACAAGACTGATAGTATATGCACTTCTTATTCAGTGTTTTAATTAGAACCCCCAGTTACGGATATGACAGCTTTCTGAGAAAACTATTAGGCATGCAAATTAGTGCCTTTCAAGTTATGTTAACACGATCATTTGGCACAGCACAATTATGTCATAAAAATAGAGAAATCTTGCAAAGCCATTTTGCATTCTGTTTTATATTCTACATGCTTGAGTTGGAGTTATTCAGATATACAGTGTATAAAGCTGAGCTCATTTTATTCCCCTAAAGTGACAGATGATTCTGCCTTGTTCATATCTTTTAACATTGAGGGTGTATATAGACTCTTTTCCCTCTGTCCTTTCCCACAGTGTTAAACCTAACCCTTATCGACCTACCTGGAATTACTAAAGTGCCCGTGGGAGATCAACCACCAGACATTGAGTATCAGATCAGAGAAATGATTATGCAATTCATCACAAGGGAGAATTGTCTGATTTTGGCTGTTACTCCAGCCAACACTGATCTTGCAAACTCAGATGCGCTGAAGCTAGCTAAAGAAGTTGATCCTCAAGGTGAGTGTGTCACCCTTCAGAAGAGAAGGAATTGGTTTAAAATGTCAAGTTTGAGTATAGTTGAAGGTAACACAAATTCTTATGACTTGATTTCATTGCTAACAAAATTAGCTTTTATTAATATTGTTAAATATTTTGTATTTAAGATGCTGACCTACAACTAAGGAATATCATCTAAGCCTATTTTTATAGTAATATAAGATTAACTGAGATCTAAGAAAGTAGCCTACTGATTTTAAAGTCAGTTAGCCTATTTATTTTAAACCTTATATATAACTTATATTGTAGATAAGCTCTGGAGGTTTAATGTACAATATAGTAATTATAGTCAAGGTAATACTGTAATAAGTACTAGCAGATTCAGTGTTAAGAAACTAAATATGAGCATTTTCAGCACAAACAAGTACATTAAAAATATATGATATTTTAAAGATGTTAATTGGTCACCACTGTCATAATAATACTAAAAATACATGAGTCTAGCAAATGAACATGTTTTACTCCTTAATTTTATACAATATTGTATGTCAATTGTATTTAAAAGATAAAGACAGCAAAAGAAAAAAGGTAATAGATCAACTTCTAGTATAGCAGAATTCAAACAATCCCATTAGTTATAAGAGCTACCTGAATATATCCCCAATAAAACAACTTTATCTTTTGTGTATTTTATTCTTAAAAATTTTTTTTTACTGTATATAGGATATTACAGTTGACCCTTGGACAGTGAGGGGGTTAGAAATGTCGATTTCCATTCAGTTGAAAGTCCTTTATAACTCATAGCAAACACTACTAATAGGCAGGATTTGCATCTACAGATTCAGTCAACCAGTCTCTGACATCTGCAGTTGGTTGAACCCTTGAATGTAGAACCTACAAATAGAACAAGCTGCATGGTTGTTCAAACTTAGGTTGTTCATGGATCAACCATTTAAATTTATAATTGTTTGTAATAAATGTATGTTATAAAAAGGTGTTTATTTGTTATTGGCATTTCAGCATATAGAGAGAATTCCTTATTTATACTGATGTTTTGCATTTTCTTTTCATCAGTTGAATAATAACAATTTAGAGGCCCAACAATGGGCCTCCATTGTGTGTCTGATTAAAGTAGTTTCAAAAGGGTACTCAGTGATGTGATCTTTCAATACAGAAATTCATGTTCTCCAATTTTTTAGCTCCTCTAAATAATTTTTCATTTCCAGTGAAATGAAAATGTTGAACAATATTGTGTTTTTCATTTCTGATGAAATGAAAATGTTGAAATACAACTTATTTTGTGAATGTTTTTTTTTGTTTGTTTTGTTTTAAAAGCAGCTTCCAAAGTTGAGAAGCTTGGCTTCTCAACTTCAATTTATTTCCTAGAGATTCTAATGAGAGCTACTCTAGGTTTTCCTTTGGTCACCTGCAATGTTTCTGCATCTCTGTTTTTTTCTGGCTGTTTGTTTTGACCTTTGTCTTTGATGTCTAATTTGCTGCTCTTTATTACACATTCAGATATTAGAGTGAAGCTCCGAAAAACTAATGGAAGCTCTGTATGTGTGCGAATAGTAGTCATGAACTAGTGGGTCTTACCACAGGGTGATGGAGCTGGAGCTGGCCATTTTTTTAGGAGGCTTCTTTATTTATTATGAATATTTTCTCTTGAACTAGTTTAGTACAAACTTGACTTCCAATCATTTCAGAGCTGGGAACTGAATTGGTGGAGGAAGGCAAGATGGTTCTCACTGTTTAGTACATAGCTTGTAACTAATATCTCTGCTTTCATTATGGTATTCTTGACAATTTTATTGAGACCAAATTCCTTATAGTTTATGTCTTCTGAAAATAAATCTTCAGTGTACTGCTGAAATTGGTGGGGGGTGGGATAACTGTATGTTTGTATTAGAGAGGGAAAAGGATTTGGAGATCTAACATCATTCCATATAAATCTTCAACAGTTCTATTTTCAACACCAGATATGCCCAGGCTTTGGTACCTCCAGTTCTTGAGCCTTTTCAGAGTTCTGCAATAGTGAGTGTAGTAGTAAGTGTTTCTTGACTTTGTCTTACTTCCTGAGATTGGGATAGGTGCAAGACAGGTGGAGGTTCCAGATAGCTAAGCAGGCACCATCATCAAGAGGCCCTAGCTGGCATCAGTGTCTTGGAAGAATGTATGGATTGGAACTGGAGTCCAGTTATTAAAAGGTTGCTGAAACATCCATGACCCAGCAGACTTCAGTGTCCCTCAGGGGGCTAAATCATGGTTGTCTGACTAGAACAGAGAAAGCTCTTTGACAAGTGAATTCTAGTGAGTGCAGCTGAAATCCACCTTTAGTCCAGATGAGGCTTCATGAAGGAGAGCAATGACACTTCCCGACTGTTTCTGTTTCCATCAGTCCTTGGCTGTGCTGCTGTAGAGTTGGCCTTTCTCAGGTAGATTCTTCTCCATAAATGTCAAGATGGCTGCTGTTGCTCTGTCTGATGCTCTCTGAATTTCAAACAGTAAAAGAAAAGCCAGTGGAGAAATTTTTGTCTTAATTTCTGAATTTTATACAAGATGTAAGTCAAAAGAAGATTGGTCACTACTACATCCTGTAACGTTTCATCAGTTAATTATTAAGACTGATTTAACATTTTCATGCTATATTTGACTCCTTTTGTGTAGGCAGAGAATGTTCATTGACAGTGACTCTATATTATACCTGGGTTTCTCAAAAGATGATTCACTGATAATACAAAACAGTGACTTACATGCCTTGACAGAGCAATAGGTACACACAATCAGTGTTGGTGGACAAAATAATCAGTTTGCCAGAAGAAAATGATCTTTGCAGTCTTACTGCCAGTATTTACAGGGTACTGTTATAGCATAAATGAAATATAGCATTCACTTTCAGTCATGGACCTATAATGGTATGTTACAAATCTGTATCCAGAGAGTTAAATAAGAATTTTTCATATTGCACATCTGGTTTATTTTTAAACTTATTTTTTATTAGTTGCCACTTAGAAATTGCCTTGTAAATGTTCAGGAACTTGTGCTGGGTGAACCTTATTATTGTGGGTCATTAGAATTGTGCTTTGTCAGAGGTGGAACTTTATTACCACAAATTTGTATATTCTATTTTTTATATGATTTTCATAATTTTTCTTTTTCTTTCCGTATACATTATCTTACTGCTTTTATTTCTCCATTGCATTTTCTTTTTGTTAAAAATGTATCTTCTAGCATACCATTTTAATTCCTCTGCCATTTATTTTGGTGTTTTTTTAAGGTATTTTTTTTTATGGTTGCCATGGAATTAAATTTAACATCTTAATTTATAATAATATAGTGCTGATCAGCAGCTTAATTTTTAATCAGCCAGTTTAATTTTAACAGTTACTCCTCTGCCTTCCCTTGTGCTATTGTAATACAGATTATATCTTTCTACACTATATGCCTATCTATACAAGTATATGCATATACACTTCATGCAGTTGTCTTTTAAATCAGATAGGAAAAAAGGAAGTACAAATAAAAATGTATTTATATTTTATTTTATATTTCTCTGTGTAGTTACTTACACCAGTGCTCTTTATTTCTTTGTTTGGATTTTAATTACTGTCTGGTGTGCTTTCATTTGAACTTGAGGGAGTCCAGTCAGTACTTCTTGTAGGCTATGTTTGCTTCAGAAGAATTCTGTCAGTTTTTATTTATCTGGAAATATGTTAATTTATTTTTAATGATTGGAAGGAAATTCTTAGTTGACAGCTTTTTTCTTTCATGGGTTGAATATGCCATCTTACTGTCTTCTGGCTTCTACAGTTTTTTACTGAGAAATCAATTGTTAATCTCAATTATGACATGAGCACAGTGAGTGTTTTCTCACTGCTTTCAAGATTTTCTCTCTTTTAAGAGTTTTATTATAGATATGGCTCTTTTTGTTTGTAGACATGGTTCTCAGTGTATTTTACTTAAAAAAATTTAAAAAAACTTTTTAGATATGTGGATTAGTTTTATTAAATTTGAACCATCTTTAGTCATTACTTCAATTATTTTTTCTTCCCCTTTCTCAGGTTCTCAGCATTTGTGTGTTGGTTAGTACTCTTGGTGTGACCCACAGATCCTTGATACAGTGTTCCTTTTATTTCCATTGCTTGCTTGCTTTTTGTTCCTTTGATGATATTAACAGTCTCAACGACCTGTTTTAATTTTGATGAGTCCCTCTCTCTTTCTTTCTGCTGAGATCTGCTATTGAACTTCCATATGAATTCTTCATTTCTAAAATTTTAATTTTCCCTCCCAGAATTTTATTTGGTTCTTTAAAAATAATTCTGTGTTTTTATTGGTATTCCCTATTCGCTGAAAACATCATCTATTACCTTTTTTCCACTTCTTTAAATGTGGTCTTTTTTCTTTGAACATTTTTAAAATAGTTAAAATTAAAGTCTTTGTCTAGTAAATTTCATGTCTGGACTAACTTCTATTAAATTCATTTTTTTCTGTGCATAGATCATACTTTCTTTGTATATCTCCTATTTTTTTGTTGAAATGAAGCATTTTAAGTAATACATGTAGCAGATTTCAGATTTTTCTTCTTCCCTGATACTTGTTTTTGTTAGTTTGTTTCTGTTGTTGCTATTTGTTTTCTTTGTTTTCCTCAAATAACTTTGTTAAAGTTAGTGATTTTTGTTACTAGCTGTCACTGAAAACTGCTCAATTTTCTTATCTATCAGCTAATGATTGGGCAGAGAATTTTCTAAATGCCCTGAGTCACTAAATCTCTCAGCATTTGCTGAAGAGTCTGGTGTACATTTTGGAGAAAGTACGCAGGCAGTTTACAGCTCTTCTTAGCCCTTAACACATATTTGTATGTAGTCTTAATGTTATCTATAAGTAAGAATTTAATATTTTATGAGATCTTTCCCGAGGATGTAAATAACTCTAGGCATGCTTGTAGCCTTTATATTCTAGATTGTACATACATAATATAGATTTCAAATACCTTATCAACATCTTGTACTCCAGCTTCTCCTTTTCAGTGTTTTGGTTAGCTTCTTTTCTTTTGCCCCAACTGTTATTACTGTGTGAAGTAGGTGGGATGTTAAACAATTGCTGCCAATTGTTTTGATAGCTGGGGGGTTGGGGGGGAGAGGGAGGAGGACAAGGAGGGGAGGCTATTGGCACCGAATAAGCTTTAAGTCAAACAAACAAAAAAGTCTACTCTGAATGAGGATGCCACCCAAAACAGTGATTTAAAATAACAACAAAAAGCAACATTCTTCCCCCCCCAAAAGGGATGTGAATGAGTGCTTTTATTTATTTATATTTTTATTGATTATTTGTATACCCCAAAGTTCTTCCACCACTATGTCACCCATAAACCATCTGAGTGAGTGTTATTAAAGAATTTCAAGCCAAGTTTAATGATTACATTTCACTGAAAATTAATTGTACTTAGGGCATATACTCTAGCCCCATTCTGTCTCCTCTGTGGCTCCTAATTGTAAGCATGATTGTGGGGATTTTGGATACTCACTGCTGAGCAGAGAGGGATGAGAACAGGGAAAGCTTGGACATCATGAATGTCATCATTCTTACTGAGATTTAGCAGTTTTTATTGAACAAATGCTCCCTTGTTGTAAGCTTTTGGGTAACTGCCAGAGTTCTGAAAAGTTGATTTTGACAACTTTTGCTAGAGTTCTTATTGGTTTTATAGAGGAGTGGTCTTTTTAGAGATCCGTATTCTGCCATGCCACTGCCACTTCTCACCCTGAGCTTATGAAGCTATAATAATGAGACCTTTTATGAAAGAAATTTGAATATTGACCATGAGGACAATTTGATTGTGACCCTGATTATCCTGTTGATCTTCAGTCATTTTGTTTCATGTTCAGGGTTCTTGGATTACCTCTGAGAAAAGTTTTGGCAAAATTGCCCTTTCAGTGGCATGCAGCGAGTTTACCCAGGAGATGATGATATTTGTACAGACACAGGCAGATGAGGATTACATTTTAAAAAGACAGATTTGTTAGGGAAAGGAGAAAGGAGAAGAGACACCTGCATAGACACAGGTGGGCAGTACAGTGGCTGTCTGCTTTGCAAAGGGAAATGTTTTATGGAATGAAATGTCTGTGGGCAGGAGAGTTGCATCTAGCCAGTGCAGGAATTAGACTGATCAAGTGTCCTTTTGAGAAGGTTTTTCTTTTCTTTGTGGAATTGTTATCTATTATTAGGTTAATTGCTTCAGCTTGACTTGTAAGGACCAGTGTTACTCTATAGCCCCATCACAGACTCCAGAGGTCTGTGTCTTTGGATACAACCTATAGCGGTCTGATACTTTCTATAACAGCTTGTGCCTAAGGATTTTTCATTTGTATTGCCGGTTTAACAACTGCTTTAATCACTTCTACCCCTGCCTCCAGTTTCTGGGCTTGTGACACCTCCATTGTCAATTTTCTATTCTTAGCCTCCATCATTTAGAGTTGATTTGGTTAGCCCTTCTAGGGACCTGTTGTTATTACTTTGTGTATATCTTTCCTTAAGCAATGCCCTTAGTTTAAGAGGATGACCTATTTTGATAATAGAGAATCGTTCTTTATTCAAGGTATCTGAATTATCTTATCCACCAACATACGTAATTATATAGTTTTCTGAGAGGTGGTTTATTTTGGGATGTAACTGCTTTGTACTATATTAAGCCTTGGCATAGATGAGCCATTTTCACCTAAGTAGGACTTACACATTTATATAACCTTGGTGAAGTTATTTACCTTTTTTGAACTATCTTATCTCATCTTTACAATAAACCTTCCCTTAAAAGTTTGTTATGATAAAAAACATAACTATATTAATATATAGAAAAGTAATGCTATTTAGTTAGCCAAATACTAGTAATATTTTTCTTTCGAAAAAATTAAAAGGATACTACTTTGTTGTTCTATTATAGCATTTGTAGCACAATATTAATTGGTGTAAAACAATCCGTCGTATTTTGTAATCCAAACTGTTGCCTACATCAGTAATATGAATTAATAAGGGTTGATAGTACTTAGAATTCTAATAGGATTATTTTGAATATTTTAATAATGTAATATAAATCTAAAAATAACTTCAGATTCACTGCAAATTGCTAGATTAACTGTGGGTGAAAGGAGACCTTAATTTAATTGAATTCCTTAGGTTTGCTTGTGTTTGAGGCATTGTACTAGCTGCTGCTCATAGATTTAGAGTAAATAGGGCACACTAAGATTCCTGGCATAGTCTCATCATCTGATTCATTTAAGGAACACTTTCTGCAGCTATCTAGAATATGTGCTCATATATATTGAGATGTGAACTATAGTTTTGTTATTTATTAATTTAGCCAAGTTTCTATTAACCCAGGCAAAGTGCTCATGGTGAGTAATATAAATTCTGTATGTTGGACTTCCTAGCAATGTAACCAGAAAGCGGAGTTGAGGCCACCTGTCACCACTGAATGCCTATGAAAAAGAGATAGGAATTGTATCTTTATGGTGTGCTTTAATCAAGCAGTTGGTAACCTGGAAGATGGGACAGGGCAGGGGTATCACACTTAAAGAAACCACTTAACATTTCATTTCCAGCTGACTTTTTATAGTGAGTTGAACAAAAACAGTTCAGCAGCAAGATGCCCTTTGCTTATGTCAGCCACCAGGGCTCCTGATCACCCTCCTGGACACCTGGTTTCACACTCCCAGGGCACTGAGGCTGGTACTGGCTCCAGCACTCCTCCAGATGTGTCCTTGGTCTGGGAAATTAACTTAGAGCAGGGAGGCCATAAACAGTGTGTGTATGCAGATTTCCTACTCTACCATGAGCAGAGTCTTGCCTGATCACTTCCCCTTCCTAGCCCCTATAATTAGAATACTTGACTAAGTAGATGCTCAGCACGTTTCTTATTATTTCCTTGATTCTCACCACTTAGCAAAAGCCAAACAATTTGTTTGCATAGCATTTTTTTTAAATGTGTGAAGAAGTTCACTAGAAAGATATTTTTTAGGGGGTTTGCTTTATGGAATGATCATTTTCATATTTTAAAGGATGTGATTGTGTTCACACGATTAATTCAAGTGAAGCAAGTTGGTAATGACATTAAGTATTGTCTTAAAATCAAAAGTATCCTATCAGGCAGTGGCATACCAAATTTTATATAGGTCAGGTAACTGGGTAGTAGCAGAAGCATGGTATGAGCCCATATGTCTCTTATTTCAGAAGATTTTGTTTACTCTTATGCCATATATCTTTCTCAAAACTACTGTAGTTAAGCACTGTAGTCAAGGATGACATGATATCATCTTAGAATTCTATAAAATTGAAGTGAAACCTACTTGATGAATTTTTATGACCCTAACTATGCTAAAATATTATTAAAGTTACATTGAATTAGGCTTTGCCTTATGATTCTTTTGCAAGGAAGAGATGTAATAGACTATCCTTCAATCTGTATAAGAAACAGACCTCTTATTATACTAAGCAAAATAAACCAAAGGGAGAAAGATAATTACTGGATGATGCCACTTATATGTGGAATATAGAAAAACCAAACAGAAACATACTTTAGAACCAACCTTTGAAAGCTGACCATAAACCTGTGACTTTCAGAGGAGAACAGTGAAAAATTAGACTTGACTAGGGAGAGCACAGTGGATAATGATGGAGGAGTATAGGTGCTGGGTGTTTGGAGCATAGGTGCTTGGGTGGTGGGAAGGCTACAGTGACTGCACCTGAGGAAGAAATCCTGTACTGTTGAAATACAGTCTCAGGGCTTCAAAAACAAAGCACTTCATTAACATTTGATTAAAAAAAGAAAGAGAAAGACTCTCTTGAAAAACTTAAAAATTCTAGTGTAATTCCTATAAATGCTGGAAAAGGAATTAGTTTGGAACAGTTCATGTTTACCTTCTCACACCAATGCTTCTTCATTATTTCTCCCAAAGTATTCAGTAAACATCACCTTCATTTCGTTTAACATGATTTTCATTGTTTGTATCAGTTTTTAATATTGCTCACATCGTTTTACAAAGCTTATTCTAGTTGCCAGTTCATTTATTTGAAAATTGCCAATGAGCACCTACTGTATACTAGGCAACATTCAACATTGTAAACATCATGACTGCTGTGGTGGCCAAAACAAAATTCTCTGCCGAAAGCATTTGACAAAGTCCAGCATCCATTCATGATAAAAGCCCTTGAAAAACTGGGTATTAAAGGAACTTATCTCAACATAATAAAAGCCATCTATGACAAACCTACAGCAAATATCATCCTAAATGGAGAAAAACTAAAAGCATTCCAGCTGAGATCTGGAACTAGGCAAGGATGTCCACTCTCCCCACTACTCTTT
>PVHY01031049.1:0-12932 GCA_004024945.1 Uropsilus gracilis
TCTCCTCTGCTTCAGTTTGCAGTTTTGATGTGGGGCCCATTATGCCCTCTTGGTCATCCTCTCCTCTCCCGTAATGAGGGGAGGGTGTGTTGCTCTCCTTGAACATATCTCCAAATTGAAGTCCCGGGTCTTGGCCCAGTGTCTGCGGAAGTGCGCTTGGTGACATCGTGTCTCTATGGTTGTTTTCTGGTCTTACATGCACTGGTTCACTTGGTTGTCCATCTGCTGTGTCCAGCTCAGGCCTGTGGGCTGGACTTTTGTCCCGTCCCTCACCCGTTCTATGTTGGGGTTGGCGTTGCGAATATTCTGATTCCTCTGAAGTTTAGCTGGAGTAAGAAGTAAGAGAGATGGAGGGGGCTCCCAGCGCGGGGGCGGGGCCGACCGGACTGGGGGCTACACGGCACTGCCCAGGCCGGCTGTAAGTGGCCGCCCGTCAGCGGCCACTTAATGGTGGGTGAGGCCTGCTTCTCCCCACCCCGTCCCCCCTCCTGGGGGACTCACCCGGAAGGCCTGACCCCCCTGCTCCCCACTGGAAAGGAAGCTCCGTGGGCCAGAGCACGTGCCGCAGGCAGCCACTTCCGCCTGCAGGCGGGTGGGGCTCCACGGTATATGTTTAAATCTAAGGGGACATCTTAAGTTTTAACTGGATTATTTACTTCATTTAGTTTATTGTAATTCCAGATGAGCTCAGATTTATATTATAATTTTGTGCTTTTTATCTTGCCTTTTCTCATGAGTTTTTTTCTCTTTTTTTTGAGACTAGGTCTCGTTATTTTTGCCCGTGGAACCGCAGGCTCTCGTTGCCCGGGGTACCACAGACTCAAGCAATCCCCAGCCTCAGTTTCCCAGGTAGCTGGGATGACAGGCACGCGCCACCACGCCCAGCTATTTTTTTGGAACTAGGTCTTGCTACGGACCCCAGGTGGGACTCGAACCGCGATCCCTAGCCCCGGCCGCTTCATAGGCTGAAGCTTACAGGTACGAGCCACCGTGCCCGGCCAATGTCACCCTTTTAATAAAATTTTTGTTTACCATTCATCCTTTTCCTTTAGCTCCACAGGACATAACACATATTGTTATATTAGGGTCAATATCTTTACTCACCTATTGCTTTTCATTTCTGATTAATCTCAGCTCTTTCATCTGCATTGTCCTGTCTGCTTAATATAAGGACTTGATCTTTTCTTTAAGTGAGGCTCTATTGGTGGCTGACTGTTCTGTGTGTGTCTGAATTATCTTTATTTCATACTTGCTCTTGATAGTTTTTGCTAGGTATAGAATTCTGTAGTTTCTGGCTCTGAGCGTATAGATAATACTTTTGTCATCTGACTTCCATTCTTAGAGAGACAAGCTTTCTATACTGTTCCCATTCCTTTGAAGTTAATCTGTCTTTTTCTCTGGTTACTTTTTGAAGAATGTCTTTTGTTTTAGTTACTGTACAACATCTCTGTGATGTCCATTCTTCATTTTAACCTCAGAGCCCTCACCATGTTTATTGATGTCCACTGGTTTAGTAAGCATCCTACTTAAATTTACTCATCTTTATGTAAAAGTCCAGTATTTGTTTTTGTCATTCTGACTCAATTATAGTTAATTCCCTCATTATAGTTAATCATTATAGTTAATTCCCTCAAACTCCTTCCATTTTGCTGAAAATGGCTGCGTTTCATCTTTCCTATTCCATAGTGTGGATCTACAGCTCAACTTCTTGGTCCAATCATATATAATATTGACATTTAGGCTACTTCTATGTCCTAACTATAGTAAATATTGCTGCAGTAAACATTGATCTATCTATCTATCTATCTATCTATCTATCTATCTATCTATCTATCTATCTATCTATCTATCTATCTATCTATCATCTATCTGTCTCTATATGTGTATATATGTGTGTATGTATGCAATGATACTTTCATATGTTTTGTATAGAGATCTAAAAGTGGGATTACTGGTTG
The DNA here is from genome assembly GCA_004024945.1 of Uropsilus gracilis. Classification (NCBI taxonomy): domain Eukaryota; kingdom Metazoa; phylum Chordata; class Mammalia; order Eulipotyphla; family Talpidae; genus Uropsilus; species Uropsilus gracilis. Next base: position 1,959 of record PVHY01031049.1, read on the forward strand.
TATGTTATTTCTGTTTTAAAATTCTTTAAAAATTTTTTAAAATTGATGATCATTTTTGGTTTCTGAGATAAACCCACAGCACTTCCCATAATGGCGGTATCAGTTTACATTAGCACCAACAGTACAGTAAGGTTTCTCTTTCTCTGCATACCTTCCAGCTTTGGGGGAGTATTTTTAATAAGTGCCATCCTCATGAGTGTGAAATTATATCACATTGTCGTTTTTTATCCAATGCTTCTTCAGAGCAATGATGATCATTTTTTTCTTGGCTTTCCAGATATCCTCTTTGGTGAATTGTCCTTATCTGCTGCCCATTTATTAATTGGGTAGTTTTTCTATTATTGATTCTCTTAGTATCCTAGACATTAGTGCCTGTCAGTTATATAGTTGTTTGAACATTTTCTCTCATTCGGTAGGATGTCTTTTTAAACTTTCTATATTTTCTTTTACTGTGTAAATACTTTTTAATTTGAGGTAATCCTAATGCTTATTTTCGCTTTTATTTCCCTTGCCATTTGGGTGGAGTTACCAAAAACAGCTTTATTGTTGATGTAATGGAACATACTGCCAGTGCTCTCTTCTATATATTCTATATCTGCAGGTCTTGCATCTAGATCTCTAATCCATTTGGAATTTATTTTTGAAGATGGAGTTAAAGAGTGGGCCAGCTTCTTTCTTAAATTCATGGTTATCTAGTTTTCCCAGCACCATTTAGTAGAGATTTCCTTCTTTGCATGATCAAACAATTTTATTGTAGATTAAGTATATTTATGTACCTAACTAGATATATTTGTAGAAATTTTGATTCTATCCTATTGATCAATATATCTGTGTTTGTGCTAATATGTTGTTTTGGTACCATTGCTATAGAGTTTGGTGTGTCAGGGTTGCCTTTGCTACTTTAGAATTTGTGTGTTGTGCACATACATCTCAAATTTTTTTCTTTAATTTCTTTGAAAAAGATTGCTGCTAATTTGATGGGAATTGCATTACACTTACATATCATTTTAGGCAGGGTAGTCATTATGATTTTCTTGATTCTACCCATCCATGAGCATGGAATATGTTTCTATTTCCTCATGTAATAAAGTCCTTATAATGCCTTTTCGTTTCAGTTGTATAGGTCCTTTACTTCTTTAGGTTAATTCTGAGGTATTTCATTATTTCTGAAGCAATCATAAGTGGAGTTATTGTCTTCACTTATATTGCTTTCTGTTTTTTGTTCATATAGAAAAAGCAGCAGATTTTTGTATATTGATTTTGTAACCTCCCACTATGTTGTATTCGTCTATTTTTTCTAGTGGTTTTTGGTGGAGTTCTAGGATTTTCTTAATAGCTTCATGTCTTATTTTGAGACTTTGAGTCCCTTTGTTTCCTATTTTTGTCTTATAGTTCTGTTCCAGACTTTTAATGCTAAGTTAAATAAAAGTGATGACAGTGGACTCTTGTCTTAATCCTGATCTTAAGGGGAAAGCTTTCAATTTTTTTTGAAGTATTGTATTGACTGTTGCTTTGTAATATATGATCTTTATTATATTGAGGTAGGTTTCTTCTGTTTCCCATCTTCTTTCTCAAGATTTTTTTAAATAAAAAATTGGCTCCAAAACATATTAGTACTTTCTCAGTGTTTATTGATAATATACTTAAAAATCTTTACTTATGTTTATTTCTATTATAACATTTTTTTTGCACCCCTGGGCTAAGTCCCAGTTGGTACATAATTCTTGTGATATATTGTTTAATTCAATTGATTAGTGTTTTGTTGAAAATCTTTGCATTCATGTCCACCAGGGATATTAAGCTATAAATTTTCTTTTCTTGTCCTGTTATTTGGTTTCACTATCAGGATAATGTTGGCATTGTGAAATGCATTTGGGAGCATTCCCTTTTCTTGTATTTTTTAAAACAAATTGGTTGAGATGGTATTAGTTTTTGTTTAGAGGATTGATAATATTTGCTTCTTTTTTCACTTTTTTAAAGTGTATTTATTCTTTTTTTAATTTTACTTTTTAATTGATATATATATATATATATTCACATCATTGTCTACCCTGAGGTTCTCTCACCACCATATCACCAGTGAACCATCATCTTAATCTCTTTTGCCCATCCCTCCTCCAATTTACCACCTCTTCCCACTCCCCCCTTATGTTCTCCTAAAAGTTAGTTTAAATTTTTCCTTTTCCTTTTGTTTGTTTCCCCTATATCCCACATATAGGTGAGATCACCCAGTATTTCTCTTTATCTTTCTGGCTTATTTCTGCTAACATGATTCCTTCTACATCTATCCATGTTATCACAAGTGAATCAAATTTGTCTTTCTTGATTGATGAGATAACATTTATTTTTAAAACTGTTTTGTCCTAGGGTTTTGTTTTGGGAAATTTTTTTTATTGCTGATTCTATATCCAAATTTGTGACTGTTTTGTTCAACTCCTCTGTTCATGGTTTAACTTTAATAGGCCATATTGATAGAGTAATTTGTCATTTCTTCGAAGTTATCAAATTTATTGGCATATAGTTTTTCATAGTAACCTTTTGTAGTTCTCTGCACCCTATGGTTTTTTCACCTCCTTTATATCTAATTCTGTTTAATAATTTTCTCCTGCCTTTTTCTGCTAGCCTAACTAGAAGTTTATTAATTTTCTTGAAGAACCCACTCTTAATTTCATTTCTTCTTGTGTACTGTTTTTGATCTCTAATTTGTTGCTCTTATTTTTATTACTTCCTTTACTAACTTTGGGTCTTTCTCTTTTTCAACTTAACATCAGTGTAGTGTCAGATTGTTTATTGGAATTCTTCTTACAACTTAATATGGGTCTACTTTGCAATGATCTTATTTCTTAGCATTGCTTTTGCTAGTCCCAAAACGTTTTCATATGTGGGTTAGTGTTAATGAATCCCTTTAATTTTTGTTTTTCATTGAGGCTTTTTATTTTTCCTTCTGTTTTTCATGTTAATTTTGCAAGCTAAAGGATTTCAGATAAAAATCTTTTTTTCTTTAAGTTCTTTAGAAATCTTCTGCTATTCTCCTCTTGCTTCAAATGTCTCTACTGAAAAGTCCACTGATGGTCTGATTGGTATTCCCTTGATGTTACTTTTTTTCTTTTGACGCTTTAAATTTATATATTTTTTATAATTAATATTTTTCATTTTGCCTCCTTTCTTTTTGTTGTTTGTCCATGTTTAGCCTTTTAGTCTTTTTTTTTCCAATCTTCATTAGCCAATCCAAGCACCGTTGACTTGTATCCATGCTTCTTGTTTCTTGGTGGCTGTTCTTTCTGTTGTTTTCTGCCTCATTTTGCTGCTCAATCCCATTATATTTCAGGTCTTTGGTTTTGAGGACCTGATGCCCAGTCTTATGTTTTGGTAGAGCTGCTCCTCGATGGGACAGCCATCGGCTGATGGTAGATCTCCAAGTCTCCTTTTTAGGAGCTTTGCTGTTGGGTCACTGCCACTCTGTAGTGTCCTCTCTGGCAAAGGGAGAGTGCTGTTCTTTATTGACAGCATCTCTGTGCCGGGTTTTTGGTCACAGCTCCCGGGTGAGTGGTAGGCATAGCTCTTTCATGTTTGTTCTCACATTTCATTGCTCTGGGAACTTGCCTTGCCCTTTTTGAGTCCTTCCTTGGAGGCATTTGTTTTTAAAGTCTTTCTTGTTCTTCCTCGCAGCTTGTTTCTGTGGTCGAAGTTTGCTCAATGTATACTTATTGCTGGTGTGGGCTGCTTGGAGTGGAGGCTAAATGAGAGGGGACTGTGGCGAACCACCCACCCACTCCCTACCTCCCCCCCTCCCTGCCGCACACTGCACTCTGCTTCTTGGCAGGCCTCAGGTGTGTAATGCCCATGCGCTGGCCATCCCGGGCGGTCCCTGAAGAAGCCCCTGACCATGCCCCATCCCCACCATGGGGAGAGGGGGAAGGGAAAACAAAATCTAGTTGCGCGATGGGCAGGGTGGCAACTGATGTCCGGACTGCCACAGGCGTGGGCAGAAACTGGCCCACATGGCACCCGCACACGAGTTGGTATGGCCCCTCTGTACTGAACCCCACAGCTCCATCCCACCTACCTTCCAGAGGTGCACAGAGCTGGTGCATGTGGGTGGGGCAGCCCTGCCATCATGATGGGGCTGCAGGGGGATGGACTCATCTCTCAGCCCGCGCTGCACCCTGCCTGATGCTTTAAATTTAAAGCAGTTTGAACATCATGCTGATACAGGGTAGTGACCCAGTTGAAAACTGTATGGGTGCCAAAATACCCTGGTGGGCGGGGTCAGAGAAAAAGACCCACAAAAAGAAGTGGGAAGCAGGGAAAGGGCAGATAAACAAGGACTAGTGAAGAGAGAGGAGGGAGACATGAGAATGACTGACTGATAGAACAGACCCACATGGCCTGGCCAGGGGAAGCCCCCTGAAAGAGTGAGTGGGGGATGGCAAGAAGCCATGGTGGGAAAGTGGCCAGCAGAGAAGTATCTGGTGTGGAGACAGACACCAGAAGGGCAGGCTGGGAGTGACCAGGGGCTGCTGAGGGCAGGCCTGGTAAAGAAAGTGCATGGGACTGCAGAAAGGTGGCGTGGAAGCTTGCTGCAAAGCTGGTACTTGGGAAAGCCAAGGATTTCTAAAGCTGAGTTTGCGTTAGTCTTTGTTCTGAAAGTTTGACTTGGGCAGTAGAAGCCACATTTTAAAAATGCCGATTTTTTTTCCTGTGCATCATTGGTTGGCGGCTTCTGCACATTTTTGACCCAATTTTAATGTGTCTTGATGTGTGTGTGGTACTATTTTGTTTGGAACATTTTGGGCCCCTTGAACAACAACATTTGGTTAATTTCCCAGATTGAGATGATACTTAGCAATTATTTCTTTAAATAAATTTTCTGTGCTTTTCTCTTCATTACTTTTTATGAATTGAGGAATAGTCTTTAAGATTGTTGCTTTTGCATCTGCTGAAGTTATTGGAGAACTGGTACCTATAAAAAGTAGTAAGTAAAAAGAGACGAGGATAGCAGAGCGCTGAAGGACTACCTTCAGTGAACATCCGGGATTGTAGCTTCTGAATATGGGTACCAGAATGTGGGTATTCAAGAGTTCTGAATGTGGGTACCAGAGTTGTGTGAATTTCTAAAATGTTTTGGGTACTAGCACTAGAGGTGGCTCTGGGTACAGATGGTAGAGGGTATAGAATCACAAGTCTGAAGTAGTTTTCTTTTCCAGCACCAACTCCTATCATGGGGTGTTTGGGCCTGTGAACAGGTACTTATACTCTGATTACAACAAAGTTCTTTTATTAGCTTGATTTTAGCTTTGGGTGGGGAGGTTGTCAGGTGTTTTGAATACCCCATCCTCAGGTTTCAAGTAGTAGACTCCTCTATGAAGAGACATGGGAAATCCAACCTGGTTCTTCTCACCATTATGGGCTCTGGTTGTTGAATAGCAGGAGGCTCTAACTCAAGTCAGTGATCATATCATCACTGACCTGTAGTTGCCAGTAGTGCATCCTCTGCCCTGGATACCAACTCTGTGTACCCCTGTGCAGTGTCAGGTCTGTGATGCTGGTGTATACCTTGAATCAGCAATCAGCAACTGTAGGGAGCTCCTGGCAGTAGCCATACCCTGCTCTTTCTCTCTCATGGATTTTACTGCCTCAGTAAGTTCAAGTGAATGGTAGACAATTCACTAAGAGATTTTTCTACCCTTCTCCTCTGGACCATTGTTCTTGGTGTATACTATAGTTGTCCATTTTCCCTTTAGGGGTTATTGACTTTTTTCTGCTATGATTTTTTTTTTTTTTTTGGTATGGAGATGTGCCTGGCATCTTGACTAATCAGACTTTTAAAAAATTTATACTGCTGGGCTTCAGGAAGATGTATACTTAGTTTTTCATCAATTCAGGAACATTATTATTTTTAAAAAAAGTGTTGCTTGCAACATTTTTCTTCTTCCTCTCTCTTAATTTTTGAATCTGAATAGGTCTTTTAAAGAGCTTTTATCTATCTTCTAGGTTATTTAACCTCTGATATTTTCTATTGAGGAAATCTCCAGGTATTATACTTTAGTTACTTTACATACCCAGAGTTGTTTGCCAATCCGCTTTCTTGATGTATCTAATCTACTATTAAATCTGTCCTTTGAGTTTTAACTGCAATGATTTTATTTTTCATTTATGGAAATTAATCTGATTTTTTAAAAATTGGCTTAGTAATATTTGAATCTTGACTTTTCTGACAGTTTTCAATTCTATTATTTAACTATATATATTGCAAAGTCATTTTTATCTACTACAAAACATCTGTGATTTGAATGAATCTGACGCTGATTTTTTTCCCCCACTCAAAGACCCTTATTTGGAGAGTGTTTTGACTTTTGAATGGGGCACATTCTCTTTGAGACAATATAGGATTCTTTTTAAGGCCTGGTGAAGGTGAGCTCCTTCAGATAGATGTGTTATGTATTTGCTTTTCTCAGGTGCCAGAGGGCACTACCTGCTTGAGACAATATTAAAGGAAATTCTCAGCTTGGGGTTTTGGGATTTCCCGTGTAGTGAATTCAGGCTACAAATTATCTTGTGGTTCACCTTAAGGTTACAAAATCTCAGGGGAGATTGTATCTCTGGGATTCTACTTTTACATAGTTTTGTTCCTCTGTGTATTTCCACTTCAAAAAAAAAATAGCAAAATTTCTACTTGTTTGCACTTAAAGTCAATGTCCTGTTCATATGCTGCATATGCTGGCGAAACAGAAGCCTAGTAATGTTACAATAATTAAAACATGTTTATTCATTTTTAGGGATTATTTTGTACTACTCCCCCCCACCCTCAATGAAATAACTTTTTTCATGAGTGGTCTCCGAGTTGGTCAACTTTTCATAAAGTCAAGGAATAAAATAGAAAAATCAGAAAGAGAAAATATGGTCTAGTAATACTGCCAGGTCTGTCTTATTTTTAAATTTAGACAGAATCAGGTTATACCAGTTTTAAATAACACACAACTACTAGATGTGTTAATATGTCAGAAATGATGGAAAGATCACGTAGTAAGTCTCTTCAACCATGGATTTCATGGATATCTTCCAATAAACCTCCAGAATACCTTAAAATATATAAAGCAACTAAAGTCCAGTTCCAGAGAGTTGGGCATTGGAAACCTACTAAACATCCAGATCTTACCATAGGGCTAAAACTCTAGTCCTAGTCTATCGTAATTGTTGATAAATTATAAAATGACTCAATCTTCATTGATAGCTCCTCTCTGTCCATTCTCTGAGGGAAGGATAATAGAGGATAAGTGAAATATCAAAGGATACTGAAATCCCCCAACCAGGTCCTTGATTCCCAAAGTCATATTAACCACAGGGGCCAGCCCTCTCTTGAGTTCCCCAGTGGACATTTCTGGAACACCCCGTATTGACTGTGATCCCCTCATTCTCTTTGGAGTCTGAAAATGTTACTAGGGAGAAAGGGAGTAAGGGAGCTAGGCAAAGAAGGAAGAAGGATGTGGAATGAATTATAAAATATACTTTTGAGGAAAAACTAGCAATTCCTTTGACTGGGTTTTTGCTTGGCTTCTAGACTCAGCTTTTGTACAGTTTGATGGAGCCTGAGTTTTGACCATTAGAACTGCATTTATTTGGCTTAAAATTTTGTTAAGCCACTTAACATGGATATACCTTTGGGACTCAAATGCCTCCTGAGCAGAAAACAGCAAATTAGTGACTGTGGGGTGGGACTGTGGCAAATTGGAAAGCACATTCATGCTCATGGGGGCAGTTGCTGCTGACCAGCTGTTCAAAAGCAGAAATGTGGCCTTTGTGATTTTTTTAAAGTCAGAAATCAGCATTTTTATGATAAATGTGTTTTTTAAAGGATGAGAAACTGAAAAAAAAAAACGCATAGAAGGTCAAACAAGGGCAAATGAAACACAGCCATGGCCAGGATGCTGTCCAGGAGTCACTGGCTTGTTATCTTTGTGTTGGATTTTACTGTTCACTGGATACCCTGTTGTCAAAGAATTGATCACATCCTTTGCTAAAGAAGAGCAGAGAGGGAGAGCAGGGCCACTCACGCAGGGCAGTGAATGGACAGAGAGGGAGAAAAGTGGGTTGCAGGAAGAGAAGACAGTGGTGAAGCCCTTGTTGTTCTGAACGGACTGGGATGTAGGCCAGGGAGCACCACGTAGACCTGCTGCCTTTCCAGCAGCTGGATGTGAATGAACAGGTCAGATCTTACTATTTCAGGAAGCTGTGACTTCCAAATGTGACACTTTGCTATCCCTTTTTCCAGATGGAACTTACAAAACAATATGAAATATAATGCTGGGGGCACGACATGGTGTTCCTGAGGAATAAGCAAGTTCACAGTACTTATTTACAAATAAATATAAGACAAATGAAACACTAATTAAATAGATCTCAAAAACTTCCACCTGGCAACATTACTTAGCATTGCCTGTTCTATGAAAAAGGATTTTTAAAATAACATCTTTTAGCTTGTTTACATGAACTTTTCGCCAGGTTCTGGAGGTGGGCTTTCTCTGTTGCATCACACCTGCTCACCACCCTCAGGTAAGGGCAAATGGATCCCTGCCACCTTGCCTGCCCTAGCATGGATAAATGCACTCATGTCTTTATGAGCCTGTTGAAATATCTCTTTGCTGCTTTCCCCACAGGACAGCTTTTTCTTCTGGAAGGAAGAGAAACACAGAGCAAAATGATGGCGACCCCCTGGACATGCACAGGAAGTGGCCATCCAATGCTGGAGAGGACCGTGCCCTGCTGCTGGGGTTTGCAATGATGGGCTTCTCCGTCCTAATGTTCTTCCTGCTGGGAGTCACTACCCTAAAGCCTTTCCTGCTCAGGTAAGGAAGAGAGAAAGGAGACCCTGATTTCCCAAGTCAGATCAGACCCAGACATATAGTAGAGGAGGGGAGGCTGCCTTTGTTTTCCCAGTCGTCCCGTCCTCTGTCTAGGACAGAGAAGTTTTCTACTGAGTGATTCCTTGGATAGTTTGCATTTGTCTTTTTTGGAAGGAGAGTGCGCCTGTAGAATTGTCCCTTCTTTCTCAAACTTTTGTCCTCTAACTTGATGAAAGGATGCAGCGGGGATGGTCATCTTCCAAAGGCATAGTTTCATCAGGATCAGCCAACAGGCAAAAAAAAATTTTTTTTTTTGAGACTAGGTCTCGCCATTTTTGCCCGTGGAACCGCAGGCTCTCGTTGCCTGGGGTAACCACAGACTCAAGCAATCCCCAGCCTCAGCTTCCCAGGTAGCTGGGATGACAGGCACGCGCCACCATGCCCAGCTATTTTTTTGGAGCTAGGTCTCGCTACGGACCCCAGGCGGGACTCAAACCGCGATCCCTAACCCCGGCCGCTTCATAGGCTGAAGCTTACAGGCATGAGCCACCGTGCCTGGCCCAATAGGCAAATTTTAAGTTGATGAGGCACAAGAGATTAGATTTCTTATGAGAATCTAGGCAGTTAGACTATGTAGGTGACTATAGCTCCAAGTGGGGTTCTCCAAATACCTGCATCTTAAATCCTTGTTAAACACACAGGTCCCTGAGCTTCAACTCAGATCGACGGAAACAGATCTCTGGGAGCAAAGATATAGAACCCATATTTTAACAAATTCATTTCAAAGAACTCACAGTAGTGAATTTGCAATTTGAAAACAGTTGAGATTTTCAATTGGGTTGAAGTAAGAACGGACAGGGACTTGGGGATTTGCTGCTGTTTATCTGTGCCCTACTAGCCTCCCGGCTCCTTAATCATGGTGTGCCTTCTGTAATGGTCTTGCATCATCTTCAAATAGACAAGTGCCTTGAGTTTGCAGAGTAGGAATCAGGAACTGAATCTGTTACTTATTTCCTACTTGAAGCACTCAGAGAGAAGAATCAAACTGCACGATCATCCACACACAGATCACGGATGACTGGATGAACTGTGCCTTCACCTGTGGCATGGACTGCCGTGACCAGGGCAAGTACCCATGTCTTCAGGTGTTTGTGAACCTTACTCACTCAGGTCAGAAAGTCCTCCTACATTATAATGAAGAGGCTATTCAGATAAACCCCAAGGTAATGTAAATTTTATAGAATCAATGAGTTCTATACAGCAATCTTTTTGTCACAAAGTGTCCCTGGCAGGATACAATAGCCAGGGCCATCTCTAGGGATAAACCTACCTTTTTGCAGTGAAATGTTTGAACAGTGTTCAAATGGGGATAAAGAAAGCTGAAAGCATTTCTTTTGACAAAAATGTTGGGTGCACAGAGGAGTAAGAAATTATTTCATTTTCACAAATAGGTGAAATTGGAGTTTACAGGCCGAGTCAAAGAACACAGTATTTATTGGTGAAGATCCCACTCACCAGTATATAAGAAATGTGAACATGTACTTATACTTTATATCAAGCAAGTACTTTTTTTCTTATCAAAAATTTTAAATATTCGAGCTTTGATTTTAATAAGCTATTCAACAGGTGCATAGAATTTAAAGTTTACATTTCCACCTAACTATAAAGTTGCACTGTATCAGATTAGTTGACATTTTACACTTCACTGTTTTTACTTAAGTCCTAATTTCATCTGGTAATTTTTGTACTCTGGTTTGGAAGGATTATTTTTGAGGTCACAGACATTTTTGTATGCCTTACCACAGTGTCTCAAGTGCCTACTGGAAGTGGTAAAAGCCTGAAACTTTTCTTTTTTTGGTTTTCAACTATTTTATTTTGAAAACCACTGAATTTAAATTTTAAATTTTATTTTTTAAATTGATTGCATATATATATATATATTTACATCATTGTCTACCCTGAGGTTCTCCCACCACCTTATCACCCATGAACCATCATCTTAATCTCTTGTGCCCGTCCTTCCCCTGATTTTACCCCCTCTCCCCCTTTATAATCTGAAACTTTTTTGGGAAAAAAAAAGTCATCAGCTGATAGAGCTCCCTTCTCCCCTAGTTCTGCCTTCGAGGAACTG
>PVHY01031050.1:0-12934 GCA_004024945.1 Uropsilus gracilis
TCTATAGATTCAATGCAATTCCAATAAAGATCCCAATGATATATTTTAAAGAGATTGAACAAAAATTATTGAAATTCATATGGAACAACAAAAGACCCCGAATAGCCAAAACCCTATTGACAAACAGAAGAGAGAATGGAGGTATTACTATTCCAGACTTCAAACTGTACTACAAAGCCATAATACTTAAAACAGCATGAGTCTCTTTTTAATAAGCAATAAGATAGATGTTTCAGCTCCAGGAGACAGAAAGCTGTCACAGGCATAATCTACTCACCTTCAATTCTCTCCTTAAGGCAATGCTTTAAAAACAATTCAACCAGAACTCACACTGCATTTCTACCTCCTGTTGAACAGGGAAAACTGAGCCACCTAGAACCTTCCCAGTCCCAGTTCTGAAAAGACAATTGCTGTCAATCTTGGGAAACAGACACAGAGACTTCCTGCAACTTCATCTGAGGGCACAAAAATGGGACTTCTTGAAAGACAAGAGACATTCTGACATTCACTTCCATAAGAACAGCAGTAATAAGCAATCATAAGTCATTTCCTCCCCTAAGTGAACAAAGCTCCCTCTTGTCTAATAATAGTGTTAAACTGCAAGTAGATCTAATTTCCCAAAGAATGTTTCTCATAGGAATGGATAAGCATTACATATTCTGTTATAATATACAACAGATAGGTAGACTGGAAAGGTAGACTGGAAAACCTGTTAATGAACAATAAATGTTTTCTTAACAATGTGTTCCCAGTTTGTTTGTCTGTGGAGATTTTAGGCCAAAAAAGGGCAATTTGAGCATGGGCTCTCCGAATAATGTTAAATCAAATCACAGAAGAGGAATTTCATATCTCTACCAAAAAAAGCTTTCAAGTTTTCACATATATGTTGATACTTGATTTGTCATAAACAGGCAGGAAGAGCAGACTGTTAAGGAAAAATCTAAGATACAGAACCACATATTTAATGGAAAGCAATTTCTTTATTTTGAAGTCCTAGAAATTATGACCAAGAAAGAATGTTTTGCATCTCTAAGAACCTTGTTTTTAAATAACATAAAATAATATTTATTTATAATTATATGTATATCACATATCAGAATTATCCACAAACTATTTAGATATACAAAATGTCTTCACGCTGTTATTTATATGTGTTTAAAAACAGGTTTGTGGCCTTAGCTCACAACATAAACTATATATAATTTACATTGTTTATTTACAGATATTATGAATGTCATCAGAATATGGTGTGTACCATACAATTTTTTGCCGAAAACAGAGCCTAAAAAAGCATTAGTTCTTAGAATCATATTAAGATGCTCAGAACTTGAATTGGGACTTCCAAATTTTTAAAGTTCTTATCACAAGGAGAATTTTTTCTTTTCATTTTTCTTTCCTTTATTTTGTATCTATCTATATCAGATAATGGATTTCAGCTGAACTTATTTATGGTAATCATTTCACAGTATGTGTAAATCAGATATCACACTGCATGCTTTAAACGTATACTGTGATGAACGTCAACAATTCCTCACTAAAGCTGGGATGAAAGTTTGAATTGGGTCTTCCCGTCTCCAAATCCTATTCCTTTCTATTATTAGCTTATATATTTGCAATATAATAAAATTTTATATTAGAAATAATTTATGTGATATGCATACCTTTGATTCAATAGCACTGTAGGCAACAGTTTCTATTTTCAAATAACAGGAACACAAGTCAGGGCCAGGCATGGTGGCCCGTGCCTGTAAGCTTCAGCCTATGAAGCGACCGGGACTAGGGATCACAGTTCGAGTCCCACCTGGGGCCCGTAGTGAGACCTAGTTCCAAAAAAATAGCTGGGCATTGTGGCGCATGCCTGTAATCCCAGCTACCTGGGAAGCTGAGGCTGGGGATTGCTTGAGTCTGTGGTACCCCGGGCAACGAGAGCCTGCGGTTCCACGGGCAAAAATAGCGAGTCCTAGTCTAAAAAAAAAAAAAACAAACAGGTACACAAGTCAATCAGCTGAAACTTTTGCTGAGTGCCTAATACATGCACATTTTAAATAATTTTAAACATTATTTAAAATTATAACTGGATGTCAAAAGTTCCTTCTCTTACTGGGTTGAAATTCTAGGAAGGAAAGAAAAACTAAACACCATATGATCATTTCCACTACTAATGGTTACTGAGAAGATTTGTTTGTATAATATTACAGAAAATGAACAGAGTGGGAAACTGCTCTAGATAGAGTGCTAAAGGAAAGGTCTCTTTGAAGAAATGATATTAGAATAAAATATAATTGAAGTTAAAAAAAAGTGGTCATGTTTTGATCCGAAGGGAAAATCAATCCAAGCAGAAAGTTAACAAATGCAAAGCTTCTGATATTTGTGCCTTCATGAATTGTAGAAAAGTAACTGCTGTCAAGTGAGAAATGGGTAATGTAAAAAATTAATGACAAAAGGTAAGGAGCTGCAACATGTGGGGTTTAAAACTTGGCTTAATAAAACAAAGATTTGTATTTTGCATAATAATTATCAGCCATGATTCAAATTTAAAGTGGCATATGGAAAATCAAGTTTTTTAATATTATCCACTAAAGCCTAAAAATATTACATACCAATAGAACCAGATCAATCATAGTGAAAATTATTTTGATCTTTGAGTCATTCACTCCTGTCTGGAAAGTTAATTATAAAATGCCTCACTAAATAAAATGTTTCATATTTAATTTTTAGTTCAAAGGGGCTTATATATGTTTCCGAATTTTTTATTCTGTGCACAAGAAAGAATTTTAAAGCTTCAGTATTTGATTTAACAAAACTGCATCAAAATATTTGAAGATTCTCTTTCCAGCCTGAGATTAATACAGCACAGAAATGTTTACCATCATGGGGACAAACCTGTTTTTTGAAATTCCAGTTTGGTTCTTCTGAACTTGTAATTCATTTTATTACTGGTTTTCACTAAATTCCCTGAGGAATGGGATGATTTGGAGTTTTGTCTTTCCTACTAATTGGTTAACCCAAAACTTACGAGACAGTAAGGCAAACAAAAACCAAGTAAGTCTACTAAAATGAAGAAAAGAAGAAAGAAGGGACAGGGACCATAGTGAAGGATTATTGATGGTGAAGGATTATTGATGGGTAGTATATGATAATATCCATTTAAGAGGTATGAACCTATTCCCTTAAAAACATTTACAGTCTAGTAAAACAACATTACCTCAATAAATATAATTTTAAAATAGAAAAATATAATAAATGAAGCAGAAAACTAAGTCCTAGTTATATTTAAATAGTGTATATTTGTTTCTGCAAATCCAAAGAATTCATTGTTACCTATGCTAACTAATTAATGAAGCAGATGGTTGACTGACCTTAATAATTTATTTTAAAAAGATGAATATTTAAAATAATTAGCTGATCAATATAATCACTGTTTAGAAAAGGGGACAGCATTACCATAGTTTTAGGCTAAAAAATGAAAGTGAAAATAGCATATACCCACCCACATAAAAGATAAGTTATTGAAAAAACTATAAAATTCTTCCTATAAACTTTAAATTATGCTATTAATAATTTCAAATAACCTTCTCTAGGTGCATAAAAACATTATCTTTAATTAAAATCACAGTTAGGGGTCTTTACAGCACTAATAATCTCTCTGCAGTGGATATTTTAAAGAATTTGTATATGGAGTGGAAACAAGAACACTGCATTACAGAAATACCTAGAAATCTCTAAACTCTTCATGCTTGGAACATCATAATTAAGAGCAAGTTAATATAAGCTTCCACTTCCTAAAACTTATATGTAAGTCTCACCTTTTCTTCAACCAAGGAAAAATTAATTCATTACAACATTGCATCTAATTCTAGCCCTCACAATTAAACAGTGTCTTCCACAAAATATGAAATACTTCTAAAGACAAAATTCTCAGGACAATAATTCTTGCTGTATGCCATAAATACCAACTTATCTCCCACAAATCCCTTACATATACTTTGCATCAAACTTCACAACTTTTTGTTTCTCTATGACTTTATATTGACAATCTATTCAATCTCTTATTATTTTTATAACTATCTATCAAATACTACACATAGAGACCTATATTTTAGGATACATCTTCCTTATAAATGTCAGTGACCTTTTTATATGTTTTGTTTTAGACAAGCACAGACATACACACATATACCCACATATACACATACACACATCGGCTGCCATATCTTTTCAATTTCTACTTCATTATTGCACTTTACTTAGTACTTATCACATTCTAATTATGTAGATATCCTATGTTCATTTCATTTTATTCATTCTGTATAAGCAAGATTCTTCCTAAAAGCTAGTACAATGTTTTACTCAGAGAATGAAGTAGTAGTTGAGGAACCATGGGAATAATGGTATTAAGACTTGAGTTTAAAACTCACTTGCTAGCAATTTGACTTCTTTTTCTCTTTAAACTTCCCTTTATACATGTATAAAATTAATGTGTCCAAAATTACTGTGGGGTAGGTTATAAGGTTTAAATTGGTAATGTATAAGATTTCTTCCACAATATAAACTAGATAAAAATATAAAAATATTGCCATCATAATATATCTATTTTATAGTAAATGTTCAGAAAATTATTTTTGCATTCTTATCACAATAAAGAAAATAAAATATAGAACAGTAGTCAATTTACATTACGTCTAGATATAGAAATGAGACAAGTAGGACAAAAACCTCAAAGATGAAAAAATTGGTTAATATCAATAAATTAAATGTTCCTAAATATGTTTGCCATTCTACTCATTGTTAACATAGTTAACATAAAATGACACCCCAGACTGGGAAGTCTTCAGAATCATTCTCTCCATGTGGATGGAGGCTTAAATAAATTGGCTCAAGACTCTATAACTTAAGATAATGTTCCATTTTGATTGTTCTTTGGTACATAGTCTACCAAATGAAGGCTTGTTCTATTCAAAGAGATGATCTAAGTAGACAGAAAATTTTAATTATCAGACAGAAAAATAGGTCACAGAAGAAAACAATACCTAAAAGTCTATTATTAAGGGAAACACTAAAGACAATATGATTGATGAAACTGATTCTTTGAAAAGAAATAAACAAAACAGGCCAAATAAACAAAATAGCCTCTAACTAGCCTTACAAAGAAAGCCAGTGAGAAAATTCTAGTAAAGAGAGTCAGAAACAAAAAAGAAATTACAACATATCTTAGAAATATGGAGAATAATTGTAAAGAGCCAGGTGCAGGGAATGAGAAAAGATGAGAGAGATTGACACAGTCAAAGAGGCTGGGACTAAATGGAAGTATGCACCATCCAGCAAGTTTATTACATTTCACAAGTCTATTTAAAGGGTAAAAGGAATGATTTACAACTAGTCAAGCAAGAGGAATAAGTGGCTTAGGCAAAATCAGATTAGGTAAAACATTAGTTCCTGTGGGATACTTGGGGGCAGGGAATTCACTCAATAACTTGCTGTTTTCTCTTAAGGAATGTCTCTTTGGGTTAATATTGGAGGAATGGGGACACTCCTGCCCACCAGAGGTCAATCATGCCATTCCATCTTCAGTGTTCTGAAGACAGATATGACAGTGAAATGACAGATATGTCAGATTCAGCAGTGAAATCATTTTCAGCATGATCCTGGAAGGGTTTCAGCCACAGCTTCCAACAAATAATAAGATTACTATGGAAATATGTATGCTAGTAAGTTGAGTAACTTAGAAGAAATGAACAAATTCTTAAATATATGCAACCTTTCAAGACTAAATATGAAAGAAATAGAAAACTTGAGCAGGTCAATTACAAATAAGAAAATTATAAAGGAAATCAAAGGTCTTCCAAAAGAAAAAAAAAGGCCCAAATGAGATAATTTCACTAGTAAATTTTACCAATTTTTCAAAAATGAATTAAATCTATCCTTTTCACAGTTTTCCCAAAAACTGTGAAAGAGGGAATACTTCCAAATACATATTATGAGGCTAACAGTACTCTTATACCAAAAGCAGCCAAGCTATTACAAAAACAAAGAAAACTATAAATCAATATCCCTGATGAACTTAGCTGCAAAAATCTCAACCAGACCCTAGAAAACCAAATTCAACAATGTATTAAAAAGATCATACATTATGAACCAGTGGGATGTATTCCAGAGATGCAGGGATGGATTAATATTCACAAATTCTGATCAAAGAAATTCACCATATCAACAAGAGAAATGATACAAACATGTTCACATCACTATATGCAAAAAAATCTTATCATATTCAACATCCATTTATAATCAAAAAAAGAAACCCTAACTACTCCAAAAATTAATTAAAATATGTTCAGTAAAGTCTCAAAGAGTAAGGCTACAAAATCAATATACAAAAATCAGTATGCGAGCAAGTTAAGAAAGAAATCAAGAAAACATTTCCATTTATAATCACATCTTAGGAGTAAACTTAACAATGTAACTGAAGGACCTGTATAATGAAAATCCTAAAATATTATTAAAAGAAATAGAAGACTGAAAGAAATGAAATGATATACCTGGTCATGGGATTGGAAGAGTTAGCACTGTCAAAATTATCTTTGGAAAAAAGTACATATTTAATGCAACCCCTATCAAAGTTTCAGTGAGGCATCCTTTAAAGACCGATAGAAGAAATATAAAGGAACTCATGTGGAACCACAAAAGACCCTGAAAAGTTAAGGCAATCTTGACAAAAAAGAAAAATGGTGATGTCATTCCCATATTTCAAACTGTATATAGTAATCAAAAAGGTGAATAACAGATCAATGGAACAGATTTGAATTCCAGAAATAAATCTACACATATATATGGATAATTGAAGCTGGTATCCCAGTGTGGACAGTGGTGTGATGAAGCTGTTATCTCAATGTGGGCAGTGTTGTCTGTTGGTGGAAACTGAGCATCACCATAGCCTGTGTTTGAAAGAAGTAGAGGTTGACAGTGATCTCAAACCAGATAGAAAGTTAATCTCTTTTCTTACCTTGTTACTGTAAATGTTAAGTGGGGCTAGGTCAACATTGTTAAACTGATTTGACTCCCTGTGTGAGTGTTCTAAGACTGGGAGAAGGGATCAGAACTGAGCCAAACCAGAGAGAGTTGATAATCCCATCACCAGGATTTGTGATGGGAGGGGGAGCAAGGTAATGGGGATAAAGGAGAAAAGTGCTGGAATAGAGTGGAGAATTTGGAGGAGGCTCCAGAGATTACCTGAGAGTGAAGCTGATCTATGATCAGGCATCTGGAGAAGGGGTGGATAGTTTGCTTCGAAAAGAAGGACCTGGGAGCTAATTGAGCCTTTTGGGGCTCCCAGCCTTGCAGTCTTCAAAGATCAGGGAGCTGAATGAAGGTGGAGAAGAGGAGTTCATCACAAACTGCTAGCTGCCCTGACAACCCAGAGAGGAGAATGAGTGAGAGACAGAGCGAGAGAGGCCAAGCTAAATCTATATCGTGCTGGCTTTGGAACTCACTCCATACCAGTTACAGTTATTGAGCCAAAGACAAGGACATCATCATCAAACAGAGGTAAAACCCACGCAACTCCCCAAGGAGCTGAAGCAGGCTCCTTTCTGTTCGGGACACTTTTAAGAGTGTGGACTATGAAGACTCTTTTAGTCTATCTTTTCCTGTTTTGTGAATAAACCTTGTGCTTACCTTTATAACAAAAGCTTGACTTCTAGGTAGCTGTTTGTGCACAGGTGGAAGAACCTTTAAAAATTAAAATTAAAGGGGGTTTACCCCACACCCAGTAACACAATGACAGAAGAGCCATGAGTATACATGGAGTAAGGAAGGTCTCTGCAACAAATGGTGTTGGAAAAACAAGAAAGTCACATGCAAAACAATAAAACTACACCACAATCTCATCTTATGTACAAAAATTAAATCAAAATCAATTAAACATTTGAAGGCAAGAGGGGAAATATAGAAGATACGAAAGAAACTCATGTAAAATACTTAATGATATTGGCACAAAGATATCTTTGTTATTTCAGTTCCAAAGACAAGAGAAACAAAAAAGAATGTTAAAGGGACACACTAAAATCTTCAGCATAACAAAAGGAACTATTATTGGAAATAAAAAGATAGCTCCTTGATTGGGAGAAAATATTTGCACATTATATATCAAACCAATACTATACTAATACAATACTAAGATCTAAAAAGAATTCATAAAATTCAACAAAAAGAAGACAAACAACCCAATCAAAAAATGGACAGGAAAGGAAAGGAAAGCAATTTAAGGGTTTACTAGCCTTGTTAGAAATTACTGCCTTTTTTTATTTTTTTTTTTGAAATTCACAAAGGAAAAATCTGAGTTTTGGGCTATTTCTTTTTAGCACAACACAATTCAAAGACTAAATTTTAAGGGTTTTTGAGTATTTTGCAATAGTATTGAAATGCCAAGTATAGAATAAGAATTAATAGAGCACATTAAATTTTGAATAAACTCCCAAAAGATAGTCAGAAAAAAGTTATTTTAAAAAACAATGTTGTCATCTGTGATATGTTGACAAAGGAAACTTTCATATTAGAATTTTTCCCTGGAATCAAGAAAATAGATTTTAGTAAAGAATATTGATATTGTAAGCATATAAATAAAACACGTTCAGGTTGACAGCCTCTGCCTGAGACCAGAAAAATGACTCTAAAAAATGATCCATTTGTACTATATAGCCCACACCAACATCCTTAGATAATGAATATGGACAATGTCTGATATACAGTCATTTTACAGAGATATTGTAAGTTCCTAGAAAAAGCTTTTTAAATTCCAAGTGCATATAGTTATATTTGATAAATTATTTATTTCCCTAGAAAAGTTGGTTTTACACTTGTAAATTTATTAATAGTTTCAGAAGAGTGATAAAGACAATCCTCTTAACATAACTGTTTTCCTTTGCCCTCACTTAGTTATCTTCTTGCATGACTAGATAAAATACCAAAAGATCCACAAGCCAGGCCTAATTGCAAGAGAAAAGGTGACTGAACTAAGAATGCCCTAGATAATAGCTTTTCCTCTGAGCACCTTATGTGGGAGTTCTAACCTACAACGGTCCCAGCCTGCAAGTTCCCACATCTATTGTCCCTCAGAGTGACAAGGTGATTGTTTGGGCTTCTGTTCATCATTGAATGGGGAGCGGTCAGAGGTGCTGTTGAGAAAAGGTGCCTTCCAAGCACTCAACTCATTAAATTCTTAATTTGCAAACTATAATTCACTAAACAGAAATCATTGACCATCTGTTCGATTTAATGAGCTACCAATAAAAGGTATTTTGATTTTAATTGGACCTCAATGTGAACAATTCTTAGGAATGAATAAATAGTTTCCCTAAATGTTAATTTTCCCCGCTGAAGCCTTTTTCAGTGACTTCTCATTAAACCTCAAACACAATTTGCCAAATCAGTGGCATATAACACATTTCCTAGTCATTTATAAATCCCTAATTTCTCCTTTCTTTGATACTTTTGTTTATTAAAAAAATCGGGAATTTTCTGAAAACTGGGAAACAGATTCTATAAACAGAAAGGACAGTAAAATTCCTTGACTTTGCTCAGCACTTTTTCTTTCCCATAAAGAAATTGTAAGAGAAAAAGCATTTCATTTTTTCTAAAGATAAAACCTTAGCAAATAAACCTAACTGGAATATGCTTATTTATTAATGTTATCATTACAATCGCCTTTGCTTTGTGGAAAATCAAAAGGCCTATCTGTCTACTCAATTGAATTTGCCAAAATTCATGAAGTTCCTTTTGAGAAAATATATTCTATCAAACAGTGTGAGATATTTAGAAAACAGTGACACACATATCTACACTAATATTAAAAATAATACTTATAAAAATGTGTATTTCAAGGTCAGCTGTGTCAAGGAAGACATTTAAAAAGCCATATGAATGATTCAAAAGAAAAAATAAGCTACTTCCATATGAAGAAAATTAGGAAATAGCATATCCTCCTACTGCAGTTCTATGTTATGACATGTGACTCAGTTTCTTTAACAAGATAACATAACAAAAATAAACAGGATATGTTAATTATCAATGATTAAATTGCAAGTGAGTTGAGAGCAAGTGCTTGAGAACTTATGTCAAGGGTCACACAAGTTTCAATGACTCTAAAGTAGAGAGGAAATATTTTCATCTAGAAAACTATAGGAAGTCAATGGACAGAGTTCTGGTGTCAAATGTTTGGTATTGAAAGATATAGATTGAACTGATATAAAGGGTTGAACTGTCTAATTATATTCACAAGAATGAAGATGCTACCCAGAATCAAAGTACATTAATAATTTCAAGGAGACAGAAAGTTAGGAGGAAAGGGAAGGATGGGGTGTCTGGGACAATTCATGCTGCCCCTGGCGCTACTGGACTGCTTTAGTACCTGTTGTGGTCTTGATTTCATGTATGGGGATTAAGTGTAACATATAGAAGCATCACTTACATAAAATGGGTGGTAGTTCTGTCATGAAATATCTCCATCTTATGCTCAGATGATTCATAGGTTATGTAGTATTTCCAAGGTAGCCATGCCAAATAAATTCACATATTTACAAGTTTAACATAAACAATCTTGACATATCAGATACATGTGCTAAAAGCACTCTGTATATCAAATTCGAATGCTAGTAAATTTGCCAGGAGGCCTAGCTTTAGAATGTTTACAAGGAGTTTGTGTATTTTCCCTCCAGGGGTACCCACAGCAAAGGGAGAAAATGATTTGCAGGTGTATACAACTAGCACTTTCCTTACAGTTCATTCTGACATCAGTCAAAACCTTCTTGATGTATATTTGTCAGGTGTCTTTTCGTTTGTCTTAAACTATATTTATACTTAAAATAAGCCTATTAACATCTTAACAACTACCATGATTTGAGCCCATCCAACAGAGAGTAGGAATTCCTTTACAAATCAGGTGATTTGTGGATATATCTTTTCACAGGTTTTTTGATATTCTCTAACAAATTTGATTACTCTTTTTCCTCTAACACTCTCAGTTATTTGTATATATCATTTGATTGAGGTATCTAGTTCTGGATAAAATTATTTCTAAACTAAGGCCAAATTTATTTATATTTCTAGTGAATTTGGTTTCCATACATATATCATCATATGCAAATGTTTTCTAATTGTTGTATAATTCTATCAACTATCAACTAGTCATTTGTTTCACTGGATAACTTTGGCAAAAGGATTAAAGTAACATTTAATACACCATGAAATTAGTTATCATTATAGTCAGTTTCTATTCCTTTCCAACAGATACATTTCCATTCTCAATGAGTACTTAATAGGACTATTCAGGATATTCTAAATTCTAAACTCTGATCATTTTTTGCTATAACAGCATTCCTGGTATCAATGTACAGGTATTTACAGACATAAGTATCATTTTCTAATAGTTCTACCTTTTATAGGTACAAAGAGTAGGTCCATCATCTGTCCTCTCCAAGCCAAACACAAAGAGGACTTTGTTTCCATGATACCCTGGTCACTAGAAAATAATGATAAAAGCCTCACTGTCCAGCACTCACATGTTTATTGCAGCACTGTTTACAATTGTCAACATACAGAAACAACCCAAATTCCCCAAAACGGATGAATGGCTGAAAAAGACATGATATATTTACACAATAGAATTTTATGCACCAACCAAAGAACATTTGCAGCAACATGGATGGAGCTATAAGGAATCATCTTAGTGGAAACAAGCCAGAAAAAAAAAAGAGAAATATGGGATGGTCCCACTTATTTGAGGGATATAGGAAAAACTAACAAACATTTAAGAAAAATTAAAAACTGCCACAGAACTTACACATAGAGCCGGAGCCTCACACAGGGCTTACTCCTGTTGCAAGGTAACCGACCTGCAGGCTAAGGAGGATCCTGTGTTGGGACTGAGGTTACCAAAGACTGAGGTTTAACACCGGGAACTCCAGCAGGAAAAACTGCTCACAGCACAGAGACCCAGAAGTGCCAGTGCCACATGCTCATACTAGGGAACCAAGGACACTGACTATCCAAGTCTGTCAAGACACCCCAACCAAAAAAGGCTTATACAACAAACCCTAGACACATCACTAAATAAAGTCACATGCTCAGGGGCACCGAAAAACATTTAAAACCCATCAATCTAAAAGAGGAGAAATAATGAAAAAACAAGATAGACAATACAATAGAAACTACCTATACGTAACACCTCCACTGGCTGAAAAAGAACTTGTCCCCCAAAATAGCCAACAGAAACAAGATATACCCACAACAACAGCAAAAGCACAGAGGCAAAAATAACCACAACTTGGTTGGCTTCGCCATGCCATAATTCTGAAACAGCAGTGAATCAATACGTACAGCAGCAAGTCTGAACGGAAAACACAGGAAGGAGAAAGAATACAAATACCAAGGAAGCCCTAAGAAGAACTCATAACCAAAGGATAAACAATCTGTGGAAACCAACATGGAGGCCATGGAAGAAATGCTATCTATGTCACACAAAGAATTTAGAATCTATTTGTTAAAAGCATTAAAAGAGGCAAAAGAAGATGGGGGGAAAGAAAAGCAAGAGGTCAGAAATTTTCAATGAGCTAAGAGAAGAAGTAGAAAAATATAAAAAAAGAATGCAGAAAAATGAGCAATATCATTGACGAACAGAAAATTAAGATTGAAACCCTAAATAAGAAGCTTACTGAGCTACAGTTTCTAAAAGGAGCACTAGAAGAGCTCAAAAATGCAGGGAAAAGCCAGGAAAGAAAATTAGAAGAGTCTCCAGCCCCCGGGAGGGACCCGCTCGCCACACGCCACCTCCGCCGTCCCTGGGAGCCACCCCCCTCGCCGCCCGCCACCCCCGCCGCCCCTGGGAGCCAAGCCCCACCTCCACGTTCCTCCGGAGACCCGCCCATCTCCACGACCCTCAGGT
>PVHY01031051.1:0-12930 GCA_004024945.1 Uropsilus gracilis
GCGGGGAGCCCCGCGCGCTCACACACTCACACTCACACGCGCGCACACTCAGGCGCGGACCCTCCCGCGGCGGCGTCTCCAGGCGCTTCTGCAGCCCGCGGGCCAGGCTGCCTGAGCGGACGTGCCCCCCGGCGACCCTGCCCGCGCCTCTCCGCGGGGGCCCCCCCGGAACCCCCGACCCCCGCTCCGCCACCCCCGCGCCCGCGCCGGGGACTTCAGCCCAGGACAGGGCAGCCACCCGCCCCTCGTCGCCAGGAAACTAAGTCCCCCAACTCCAGGCCCCCCTCTCGGGCAAGGTGGGCGGGCGGCGTGGGGGCCACTGGCTCGGCCTGCGCCCCGGACCCGCTGGCCCGTGGCGGGCTGGGGCACCCCCAGCCCCCCTCGCCACCCGGGCTCCCGCGGCTGGCCGACGAGGAGCCCCAGAAACGCTCCCTGAACGCTGGGCCCGCACCCCGAGAAGCAGGCAGGTCCCCGGGGCGGGGCCGCGGGTGCGTGGAGGGAGCTGAGTCCGACCGGCGAGCAGCGCTGGACCGCGGCGACCCGAACCGCTCACCTGATGCCCTGGCACCGCCAGTACTTTAAAAGCGACTTCATGTCGCAGCACTGACATTTTTATTTGAAAAACTGTCACACACACACCCCCACCCCCTTCACCGGTACTTTTATCATTACTCTGGCCCTGCCTCCCGCGCCAGTGCCCTCCTTAGAATTTCTCTTTCTTCTAGAACATTCCACCCTCTCCAGTCTTCCTCCACCAACGGGAGAAATGAACTACTGGGTGATCAGAAAGGTGCCGGTTCCCAGATGTGCGCGCTCATTTCCAGGAGTATCTTTGCAAAGACATCGGGGAACATTTCTTTGCCCGACATGGGGACACCTTCTAAATACAGATGGAAACCCCCCAATGAAGGTTTGCAAAAAGACCCCCGTGCTTTCATTGCTCAGTCGGAGCCTAGAGAGATACTCCTTCCTGCCTCCCAGGACTGGCAACAGGGATTTCTTTTTCCTCTTAAGCACTCTTTGCAATTTGGTTTGGCCACTTTTTGCAGATAATGAGAACCAGCCGTCTACCTCGCCACGGATACTTCTGGGTCTCAGCCCTCACCGCCATGCAGCCCATCCCGCAGGAAGCACATCCCTCCTCACCCCAGAAGACGGTGCTTCTCAGGGCCGTCTCAGCACAGGCGCGAAGTGGCAGGGTTCCCTGCTTTGTCACCGCGGCTCATCTCCAGTGGTGACTAGCAAACATCTCGCCAGCATGATTACCACGGCCATCCGGTCAATTCCCTGGAAGGATCAATCATTTCACCTTCACCCTTTCCTGAGGGCACAGTGGAGCCAGCGTGGACACACTTTCAACATTCCTCTGTCACAGTCCAAATCGCCAAGTTATGCCAGGGTTTGGAAATCCTCTTTAGTAAAACTGGGTCAATAATAGAACAATAGATATTTTGTGGGGCACTGAAAAAGACGCGAGGCTCTTGAGCCAGGATCTTGCTAAGTCATAATATTTTGAGAAAGATCATTTCATGGATCATTCTGCAGGGGTGGGGGTCGCCTGAAGTCATGGCCAATAAGCCTCCTGTAACTTCTGAGGCCAGTGTAGGCAGGAGGTGTTCAACTGACATCTTAGAAGAAGTAAAATAGATAGAATATTGCAGTTGGAACTGGCCGGGATCTGGGGCTTTAACTCCACTTCCCCTGGACTTTTGACGAGGTGAGTAAGCAGAGGTATTTGGACGAGAACATTCGAAGACAGGAATATGAACACCAAATGGAGAACAAAAGATTTGGGTGTCTTAAATCACTCTTCGGGTCAAGATGAATCTCAAGAAGCCTGCTACTTGGCAAGCTCGTTTCCCCAGATACATGCTATGCAAATTGGTCACTGATTGATAGCATTTATTAAAATTCCAATTTAAAATGCTAATTAAGTAGTGCCCATCTAGAAACACCAGATTCAGCCTAGGTCCGTTTTGATCTGGGACGATACTAGAATATTCTACATGGCTATCTCGTTCCACCTTTGCAGAATATAAAACTCATTCTGTGCCAGTCGGACAAAGACAGGCTCCCTTGGGAATAATCAAGGGCTTATTCTGAACACAGCTGAGGCGCAGAAGGAGCCCCCGGGAAGAGGAAGAGCCGAGTTTTAAACAGTGGCTACTGCTGGAAAGCCAAGGTTGGTTGCCACATCCACCTCCCCAAGAACAGACGCCAGGTTTCGGAGCCACACCCGTTCGTGCGTTCCATCTCTGCCATCTTTCAAATATGCCAGTCGACTGACAATTCAACGAAGAAACAGGCACACGGAGACTGCTATTTTCATCCACAGGAGTTTGCCGTATTGATAATGTCAGGAATAATTAGCATGATGGAGCCTGCTTTGTAGAAGTTCAGCGTTTCTTCGCCGGGATCCGCACAATTCCCCCCACAGCTCCACGAACAGACACCATCAAATATGTTGAATGATGTGGCTATTTTATGTGGTGAATAAATAACCACACGGAATCCTACTTGCGCTATTAAATGAATTTTACTTATAACTGAATTCAGTTCTTTAGGCAGAAAAGCCTAATGACTGCACACCACAAGGCAGATTTTTAAAAATGCATGAACCAAGTCAAATCAAAATAAATTGTATTTTACAGAAAAGGCAAAAAGCCCATGAATGAACAGTTACTTGAAATTCACCAAATGACCTTTCATGATGAAGAGCCCCTTCCACCACCCTGCTTAGACCAGAGACCTTGGAAAAAACATCCCAGTTTAACCCAAATGGAGATGACCACCCTTCCTGCTGCTGAAGCACAAATCTACAGCATCGCTTTCAGCTACCCTCAGCGTATAACTGTACTGCCAACTTCAAGCCCTCGGCCAGCGTTTACCGGGTACCGTTTTTACTCTCTAAGCCGTGACATCATTATCCCATTTTACAGATGAGGGAACAAGGATAGAAAGGTGACTCGTGTTCATCAGAGATAGTGTGCCCACACCTAACCTTGGCATCCAGGTGTTGGCACACCTAACCTTGGCATCCAGGGCTTCAGTCTTACACAGAGACCATCTCTCCGTCAAGCCAGCCCTAAAACTGGTGTTCGGACTTCCGCTCACTTTCTGAATCAAGTCTTTCAGCGTGAGCCATACCAAAGACTGCAGACATGCTACTGTTTTTCAAATTGAAAATGGGCCGGGCACGGTGGCTCGTGCTTGTAAGCTTCAGCCTATGAAGCAGCTGGGGCTAGGGATCGCGGTTCGAGTCCCGCCTGGGGCCCGTAGCGAGACCTAGTTCCAAAAAAAAAATAGCTGGGCATGGTGGCACGCGCCTGTCATCCCAGCTACCTGGGAAGCTGAGGCTGGGGATTGCTTGAGTCTGTGGTACCCTGGGCAACAAGAGCCTGCGGTTCCACAGGCAAAAATAGCAAGACCTAGTCTCAAAATAAAATAAAATAAAATTGAAAATGGACAGATTTGAAGGGAATAAACAATAGAGGCAGGCCCCCTGATTTCCCCTGTATTTCGAAATGACCCGAAGAGTGAAGCTTACAGTTACAGCCACTTTGAAATCTCAACCAGCCGGATTCTTAAGAGAGGCAGGAGCCGGTTAATAAGAATTCCTTTAGGAACTGGCGTAGTTCCGTTGGCATCTACCGCTCCCAAATTTAGTGTGTCTAGGGAGGCTTTGTAAACAAAAAAATATACATTTATTTACATAAGATAAACCAAGCCTTTTTTCCCCCATAAATGACAACTACGTGGAAGAAACTGTTCCTATCAACAAAATCATGGTCCGCGGACACTGCGGTACATAGATGATAATCACTCCGTTTCTTTAGCTACGTGCTGTGACGATTAGGTTGGAGCGTCTGTCTCCGAAGGTATGTGTTCGCGGCCATGGAAGTCTTTAACAGCAATGTGGGCTTTGCTAGAAGCTGATCTAAAACTGTATTTAAGCCCATATGCCTGGCTCCTTTTTTTCAATACAGTTCAATTCTCATTGACACTGGACCAGAAATCAAGGTATGAAAACAAAGTCTAGTCATAAGGGCCAATTCATCATTTTTCACAGATGTCCACGGTGGATCCGAAAGGCCACTCTAACATCGACGCGATTCTTGGACCGAACCTGCAGAAAAATCCACTCACCGCGGAGCTATTTTTTTCACAACTATTTGCAACCACCCTTGTCCAGACGTTTTCTAGAAAAGCTAAGCCCTCTACCTGATATACGTTATTTCACCCGCACACAAATACTTACTGAAATCGGATACATGGTGAAGGCTCCAGACGCTTTAGATCTCCCATCAGGTTTCTTGGATGTTGAAAGCATTGATTCTTATTTCGGTCCTAATCGGGTGACCTTTGAGGTGGAGGGTGGGGGGTCTGGTGGAGGCTCCACACAGCCAGGGGTCACCGCAGGAGGAGGAAGCAGGATCCGGGAGGCTGGGTGGAGGTCTGGGCTCCTTGCAGGAGGCAGTCAAGCCCATCGCAGTATCCAAAAGCTTTTCTGAGCTTCAGCCTTGTGCTGGCCAGTCTCCAATGGGGAGGAGGGAAGAGGGTAGGGATGGGAGAGCATCCTCTCCAGTGAGGAGAGGATAAGGCAGGAGGGCAGAGCTTCCAGAGAGACCCAGATGGTCAGCGAGAGTTAGCTGAGGGCACACGTGCCAGGAACTGGGCACCCAGCAATGGTGGCACCCAGCGAGGTGCCAATGACACTGGAGGAGGATGTGGCCGCATGGTGTACAATGACCTCCTTTACTGCGGCTGGGAAGCAGGGGAGAGATGAGTGGGGGGGGGCACCCCACCCCAAACTGGATTCAGGGTAGGAAGCGGCAGGACTAATTCCCAGGCCCACCTGGGGAGGGCAGTGCTTGTCCATGCTTGGCAAACTGCTGGGGTCCGACTTCAGTTTAGACCTTGGAAACAGGCATCCATGGTGGTGACTTTAAAGCAATACTTGTATGGATGGTCAAGACATGCTCATATGCTAAAGAAACAAGAGCTGTTCTAATCATTGAGCAGTTTCCTCTGGATCATATACCTCTAACCATCACCCTGGTCACCCCAGTGACAGGAGATTTCAGGGTGTGTCCTCACAATCATATTGTCAGCAAGATGTCCCAAGGCCAGGCAATGCTCTTGGCAGTTGATCATTCCCTGGAGGGAGACATTCTTCTCTTTGTTTACATGCAGGGAGTGAGTTCCCCAGTGGTGGCTGCTCCTGATGGGGCGCTATCAGTGGGGTTACTCTCCGGGGGGACCCTTTATGCAGTGGACAGCACGCCAAGATCTCCCACACTCCTGGATTTACCCGGTGAGGTTTTTAGTAGCAAAACTTTCAAAGGCGCCGTGCAGATCATGTCTGCAAACCGGGTAACCTGTCTCAGTTGGCAAATCTGGATACACGTATGACATATTAATTTCAGTGATGTCATAAGGGGATGGTTTTCATTTTTTGTGTGAAAAAAATTATGTCTACACATGTTTGGATATGTCACTTTGGATGCCAGTCTACACTGGCGATGTGCGTCTTCACTTCGCCATCTGGCTGGTTCCTGCTTGGGCTTGGCTTGGAAGTCACTTCCTCCATGTAGCCTTTCCTGATACCCTAAGACCAGTGGATGGACCCCTTTTGGTGACCCACTGAACTCAATGAATCGCCTTTCCTGATGTGTTCTGCTGCATGTTCGCCTATCTGTCACCCCTTCCAGGCCCTGGAGACAGGAGGCGGCAACTTCTTTGTTTATTCCCCAAGATCAAGCATAGTGTCTTGTAGAAAGCAGACAATAAACAAATACTGGAGTGGAGATGAGCAGGTGATGGATAATTGAAAATGAAGATCATACCAAAAATATATTTAAAAAAATCCAACTTGATAATTAATTAAAATGATTCCATCACATTTATTTACCATACTACTATACTACACCACCACTCTGTTTCTATCTCCTTCCCTCTCTTTTTTCCTCTCTCTCTCCCAACACCCCCCCAAATTCTCATACTCTTAACCTAACACTTTAAGCTTCTGAACTAATGGCATCTCGCACCATTCACAATTTGAGTTCACTTTTTATTTTTTTAATTAATCAATTAATTTTTGAGACTAGTTCCCTCTATGTTTCCTGGAGTAGTCCTGATCCCACGGACTTAAGAAATTCCCAGCCTCAGCCTGCCAGGTAGCTGGGATTACAGGCACCCACCACTGCACCTGGCTGCTTTTTTGAGACCAGGTCTCGCTATGTTGCCCGGGATAATCTCAAACCCACAAACTCAAGCAATCCCGGCCTCTTCCTCCTAGAGCTTCGATTACAGGCTTGTGTCACCACACTCAGCTTTGAGACCACTTTAAAAAAAACACACACAAATGCCTGCTTTTTTCTTAGAAAATCAGGATCATAAGACTGGACATCAACCGAACCCAAGACCTCCTTTGACTATATCCCCCCCCCTCCAGAGATAAATCTATTACAAAACAAACAAGCTCTACCCATCATGCAACATGTTACAATATATGTGACCTTGTTTTCCAAGGGTGATGCTGCTTTTCCTGTTTCTAACTTAAATGCCTGAAACTGTAATTTATGCCCAAATGTTCTGGTTCCATCTCGAACAGAAACAAGGGGAGCAGGTTGCTCACCATTTCCCAGTGAGCACTCATCCTTATTCCCAAATCTCCCCTGTGATCCCCATTGCCAAGCTAAAGAATCTCTGCTGTCATTATTATTTTTATTTTACTACTTCCTCAAGGGCTCATCTCTCATCTCTCCCCTTTCCCTGTCTCTTCTTTGAACCTCTCTTGCAGGGTGAGGGGAAGAAAGGTAGCAAGTCTCCCCTTTGAGTCACCTGGCTTTAGATTTTGAGGTCCAGGTCCAGGAAGAAGAGAAAGTTGATGTGAAGGAAACCATGTCACCTGCATTTCATCAGCTGTCTCTAAATATGGTGCGAGGCATGTAGGGGAGGAAAGGGATTTAGTTGTGTGGTTCCCATTTACTGACCCAGGTTAGCTCCACTGATACTCTTGAGAACAGGCAAGACCTCAGAGACAATGAGTCAAAGGAGTAAGGCAAGAGCCACGTCTGAATCTTGGAGGATTCAAGTTCAGATACAAGTCGAAGTCTAGGAGATGGGCGAGAATCAGTGGGCTGGCTCCTTACGGACATCCAGATGGAGAGTGTTGTCAGGAGCCAAATTAGGGAACGAGGTGAGAGATGGTTAACTAGGCTACACCTCTCAGATTAATACTCACTATGATGATTGAAGCAAAGTCATGGAAATTGGCAGGAAGAAGCAATCTGTAACCGAAAGAAGACTAATTTCCAGCAACATAGCAGGGGGAATGTCATACTTAAAGGCAGTTGCAAAGTAGTGGATATGAGATGGAAATAGAAACAACTAGCATGCCAGCCATATTTTTTTCTTCCCCATTTTCAGATTCGAATTTGACTCTCATTTATTGAAGGCCTATTATGTGCTCCACACACCTTAGGTTTTTTTCACACAAAACCTTCTTTAATCCTCATGGGGCAAGAGCAGCTTAAATGAGCATAGAAGACAGTGATTCTGTTATTTCTAGTACTCTGGAGAGAGATGTATGCTGATTCTTTTAAGCAAATTTCTACCTAGGTCTGTTTCAGTTTGTTTAGGGTCTTGCTAGGGGTAACTTCAGCAGCTTAAGGGAAATCATGTAAAGATAGACTTTATGTACTTTATGAGAAGAGTTCTCTAGAAAGAAGGGGGAGAAAGCATAAAGCAGAGAAATGGTCAAGACAGAGGTTTTCAGATAAGGGAGGTCCAGTTGTCTGTGTCTACTCTGGAAGCTTTTGGCAGCTGAGTGACAGTTCACTTCCAGAACTGCCTCTTTCTTCAGAAGAACTGGTGCAAGGGTAATGAAGTCTTTTCAAAGATCTGGAATCACTGATAGGCAAAATAAGGACATCTGCGTATGCCAGATGCCTACAGCTCCCAAGGCCATGGCACACCTGTCCGCTAAGGTCAGCATCCAGTTGATAACAGACAGATGTTCCAGAGTCTACTCTCCTTGGAGGCAATTTGACTTTGAAGTAAAAACCACTATGAAAATACTTATATGTGTTATTTTTGGCCAAAGGCTTTTGCAAGTTCTTCGACCACAGGTTTGTACAATGTGATCATTCAAATGAATTTTAAAGATGAAGGCAGAACGCGTTAGTCTTGGAGCTAATTTCATAATATTACTCATTAGCTCAATACACCACAGCGTGACGTTAACTACAGTGTCAGATAGCTTCAGTTTGCCTGATGCAAGCCACGTAAGAAGAAAAGCTCCATAATTTGGAACACGGCAATGTTGAATCAGTGCACCTCTTTTGATTGTAGTCTCGAATGGATGTTGGGTCAATTTACCTTGTAGCAATTACTGCCTCAGTTTTGAAAGGATGGGAAGAGTCAGGGTTTTTTTTTTGTTTTTTTTTTTTTATCTTTTAACAGAAAAGCAGCAATTAGATTAGACGGTGATGAAGAGCAATTCATGATGAGTGAGAAAGATCCAAAATGAGAGCAATGTATGTATTCTATGAAAAGTTTATTTATTGTGTATTTCCAGCAATTTTAATACAAACATGTGTCCTAATGGGAATAAGGAAAATTCCTGGCTACAATTCAGATGAGCAGGTACTATTTTATACATACCTTCGATTACTTGATGAGGCAACACAGACATTGATGATAAAATGAGCTCTCTGCAAAATAAAAGAAACTAGAAAGAATAAAGAACCTTCCAGCCTTCAGGCATAGGAATTGGTGAGCAGACATCACAAATCATGCACCAAGGATTTCTCTACTTCTTTAGCAATTCTTCAGGGATCAGAAAACTTGAGTCCTGGATGTGGCTGTTCTGATTGGCCGCGGGACCTCCATGAGTCTTAATTTGTCAAGACCTTAGTGTTTTTCTTTGCAAAAATTCTTTTCTTTTGAAAGTGTTAGATGACCATATAGTAGTTCCTGTTAGCTTCCTTCCTATCCAGTCCTATCCAACTATCCTATCCCATAGTTTACTGGGAAAGTGTGCTCCTCTGCTCAGCATCCCCACTCTTCCCCCCAGATTTCCAGCTGTCCTCTCTTCTTCCCAGTCCCCCCATTAGACATTGACGTAGCAAACTTCTTTGCAGGATGAATTCAAGGGCCACGCCCCTGCATTGTCTTCTTCACGCAGAGGCGATCTTTTTTCAATCTACACACATTCTTTCTTAGCTTAAGCAGTTCACAGACACAGACATGATTTTACCCACAGCTCTTTTCATCTGTAGTCGACCACATATCGTAGCATGCCAGGCATGAAGAGGGGGAGCCACACTTCAACGCATGGAAGAGGCATGGGGGGGTCTTTCCTTCGTAAGAACTGAACCGGTGAGTCTTTGGAAGCCAAGCCGGTAAGCCGTGGTGCAGGAACATCACTGTTGCATGTTTTCCCCCTGTTGTTGGTGGCAACCTTGTATGTTTCTTGTACTGAGCAAAGTTTTACAAATCTTGCAAGGTTTCTTCTAATGGTTCCATAGACTCTCAACAGCTTCAGTGGAATGTTCTACAAATACGAGGTTCTGGTAGGCGCAGCTTAGACCATCAGTTCCCTGCCTGGGTCACAGGACAACACCACTTCCTACTGTTCTGATCCAAAGAAAACAGTATGCTCTTTGCTCAGCACCATCAACCATGCCCCCCACCCTGCCCTGCTCAAAGAAGCTGGTGAGTATAACCCTAAAGACAGACATCTCCTCTCTCTATGGGCAACCCTAAATATTGTTAACATGGCCACCACCTTCCACACCATATTCCCTCTAGCAAAATAGAGAGAGGCATTACAATTCGCCCAAAGGCATCTCTGTTAAGTCAACAGAACCTCTGTCAATAGAAATTAGAATCCCAGAGACTTTCACAGTCCAACCAGAACTGCCCAGCCCCCTCGGAAGTCTAATTAATACGACTGTAACTAGCAGGGGGGAAATCCACTTTTGCTGAGCTTAGAATTAGAATGTTTCGAATTTGCCTCTTTTTTCTTTTTTATTTCGAAAGGATCAAGGAGACTTCCCGAAGAGCAAACTGCAAATCCATATTCAATTTTCCTCCAATTATAAAAGAAATAAACCAACTTTAGTTCTTTCCTCTATGCGGACTGAACTGTGAATTTGCTGCCATTTTACTCTCACGAGAGACTAACTCAAGATCAGCCTCTTCAGTGGAGGCAGAAACTCTATCTGCCTAAAAAGGGGTGATTTGAAAATTCGCAAATTCACTCTTTGGTCACTTTCCCCTGCCCCGTTTCAAGTCAATTTCATATTGTCTCACCTTCTTCCCAGCTGCTAAGTGCTCCTCTGAATCTTCCTTTGGCCTGAGGAGGCTGGCAGGTTAGTAGTTGCCCGGTCAGGTGGGCAAGAGGTAGTTACCCCCAGCTTGACATGAAGCCTCCAGTCCCCTTCCTTAAACATGCCCACCATCACAGGGACTCACAAGCTGGGCTTCTCATTCTTTCCATTGGGGGTTAGAACCTTTTTTCTTAGGATCATGACTCATCCTGGAAAGGGGTCATTTCTGCCACAACCAGCCTCAAGTGCAGTCACTAGAGAGAAGCAATGCACCTCCGTGTACGTGCTGAGATGGAGGATCCTGTAATAAACACTGCATTTGTAGACTGTCTGCAGCCATCCAGTTGAAGTGACATAGCCTTTTGTGGTGTTTTGGCAGTGGGATTGGACTCTCCTGAACAGAATCACAGCTTTCACCAAGTGGAGAAACTTCCCTGGCCACCAGGGAAGATCATTTGAAATCTTCCCCTCTCCGACTCTCCTCCTCCTCCCTTCCCCTTGCCCAAATAAATAGAAACTTCAGTGCAAAGGGCCATCTGGCTGTGTCTGATGTTGCCTCCAGCTCTTCTTGGTGTATCCAGTCAGCATCATACACACCTCTTTTTATAGCCCTCAACATGCCAACAAAAGAACAGGTTCCTTCAGCACAATCCCTGCAGAAATGTCCCCACAGCTCTCTGCTTCCCAAGGTTTTCTTTATTGTAGTCAAAGTGAGGAGCTCAGAGGAACTGTGGGTACTTCTCAGCCTGGAGTCAAAGCCCAGCCAGCAGGACAATGCCCATCACCCCTGGGGAACATGGCTACTCGCTCTTCTTAGAGCGTCTCCCCAAATGGATTTCTAGGTCTATTTTTCTACTGTCATTTACAGCAAGAAAAAGATCCTCTGGTGAAGTCTCTGGAATATGGCTCCATCAGCACCAGGAGGACAGGAAGGAGAAGGCAAGAATTTAAAGTCCAACCAGATTCTATTTTTCTACAAAGTAGATCATCTAGAATGTATCGTCATAACGTTGAGATACAGCACAAGTTACACAGCCAGAAACCCTTCTGAGGTCCCTCTTTCTCCTCAATGTGACCAATATTTCCATCATCATCTCCTCTCTCTGTCCTGGTCAGATTCAGTCAGGAGTGGCGATAGCACTTCTATTATCACAAGGATGTCTTCCATCCCGGTTCTCCTTTGATTTAGGGTTGTTCTCTGCAAGCACCCTGCTTCTAAGCCCTGGGACCTCTACCTACTCATGTCCTGGGTACTACTCCCATCCCTATTTCAGTTAAAGCTTCCTAATGACTCACTTGCTCATGTTCTTCCCATGCTATAAACTCACCAGTTCCCCCATTGACTTCAGAATGAGTCCAGCCCTCAGCCTGTTACCCAAGAGCATGAAGGTTCTTGTCTATCTCACACATGACACTATGACTTTGCATGAATCCACTTGCCCCTTGGTGTCTCTCATTGCTCCCTCTGCCTAGAAACATTCCTCCCTCCTCCCCTCCTCCCCTACCACTCTCCACTTCTTCCCAATTCCCCACCAATTTCCCTAATTATTATTATCTTCTAAGATTTAGTTTATAAATTGTTATTTCATGATTTCCGTTCCTAGCCAAACTCATCCAATAGTTTCATGTTTTTCATATCCTACAGATATCTTGAAAGCAACATATCCAAGATCAGATAAATCACTTTCCACAACCTGACATTTCCTCCTTTGTTCCCTGAATCAGATAGCCACACTTCTCTATCCATCCACCGACCAGGAAAGCAGCCCAGAGATGTTACTTTGTTGGCACTCTTGCCATACCCCACATCCATCAGTCATGGAACCTCCACCATATTCACTCTCTCATCATGTACAGCCACTATCTGCATTCATGCAGTCATCCTTTTTGCATTGGTTGGCATAATCTTTGCCATCGCCTACCTCCCTTTCTGCTTGCCTTCTCCCAATACAAACTCCACACTACCTTTGGAATTTTTTCACAAAGATGTTCACAATCATGTCAATTTCTTCACTGAAAAAAATCAAATGGCTTCCCCTTGCCATTAAGCTCATAGCCAAGCTCTTAGTAGGACTACAGCTCCCCGTGGGAAGCTCTGCTGGCATTTGCTACTTTAGCTACAGTCTCTGGAGCTTTGCACACTTCCCTTTATGATAGCATCCCAGACTTGGCTAGCCTCTCTCTGTCATTATTGCCCTAACACAGAAGTCTCCTGTTTGTGCCCTAGACGCGGTCCTAGCCCTCACGGCCAGCTGCCACATGATTATCATCTGCATTTGCTATTTTGACAAAGCATAATAGCCACTACTACATACTGCCTTAACATATGTCCTGCTATTAACAATGATTCTTTACTAGTGACTGACTGAATGAGCAGATGGATAAAATAGTATGTCCAACTGCAACTCTGCACAGAGACTTTGATGCGTTACAGAAAAAGATAACAAAAATACATTAGAATGTGTGCACATAGAGGTGG
This sequence comes from Uropsilus gracilis, assembly GCA_004024945.1. Classification (NCBI taxonomy): domain Eukaryota; kingdom Metazoa; phylum Chordata; class Mammalia; order Eulipotyphla; family Talpidae; genus Uropsilus; species Uropsilus gracilis. Next base: position 12,817 of record PVHY01031051.1, read on the forward strand.
CTGTTCAACAAAGTCATTAAGTACAAATGACAAGGACATGTTTGATTCAAACCTATGCTAGGCCATTTGGTTCCGTTTTTGCAGGCAGAAATTATATCTACATTAAATGTTTGA
>PVHY01031052.1:0-12932 GCA_004024945.1 Uropsilus gracilis
TATCCAAATTATGTTGCAACGTCCCTGCAGTGGGAATTTACCTTTAGTCAAGAAATCTGGAGGTGAATACATTCAAATCATAGGATGTTAGATTTACATACATCTCATGGAAAATTCTGAAGTTCAACCCCTGCAATTTAAGGTGTTACTGAAACCTATTAGGTCTCAATCCTTCTGATTTCTTTTTTTTTTTTTTTGAGACTAGTTCTCACTATTTTTGCCTGTGGAACCGCAGACTCTCATTGCCCTGGGTACCACAGACTCAAGCAATCCCCAGCCTCAGCTTCCCAGGTAGCTGGGATGACAGGCGCGCGCCACCACACCCAGCTATTTTTTGGAACTAGGTCTCGCTACAGGCCCCAGACAGGACTCGAACAGCTATCCCTAGCACCGGCTGCTTCATAGGCTGAAGCTTACAGGCACGAGCCACCGTGCTCGGTCAATTCTTCTGATTTCTATAGCACTGTATTTAGTAAAATACAAAACAAATCAGGAAGGAACAAATTCACAAAGGTTTTAAAACAAATAATCTGAACACTATTAAAACACATACAAATCTCTAGAGAATTATTCCATTTGAAATGCTCTATGCTCTATACTTCTATTTATTTATCATTCAAAAGGGTATATGCTCTATGCTTCTATTAATAACTAAAATGACAAAACTATAGAAATTGGGAAAAGATTAATGGGTGCCAAGGGTTAACTTTTGGAGGATAAGAGAGTGATGCCAAAGTACCCACAAAACAGCTCAAATCTGTATTTCTCCCTTCATTTCTGTTGTTATTGTTGATTGATGACTTCTCTGATTAGGCACAACAGAGGTCCTCTTAAGCCCCAGAAGAATCAGCTCTACCTGCATGTGGCAGTTCACCAGGTGGAACCTGCCCAAGTGTTTGTATGAGAGTTGAACTGTCCTCTGGGAGCTATGGCTGAGTGAAGCTGGAGTCCAAGATGGAAAGGACTTGAGACTTAACCAAAACTTTCTACTCAGAATTAAACCATTGTATAATACTTCCACCAAATAAAAAAATCTTCAGCCCCCCTATAAGAAAATTTTTAAATATGGTTTTATGAATCAGTTGGTTGTCTAAGAGATTTTTTCCATGCTTAGAAGGTGGGAAATTTTGCACTGATTCTGAGGCACATGAACGATACTCTGTGGAACATGTTCCTAGAAAGCAGCACACTTACCTATCGGTTGCTGAGCACTTGTGAACCAACTTAAAAAAGAAACTAAAAACAGGACATGTGACAAAAAGTGTCGTGTGAGAAGAAAAAAAAACAGAAACCAATTTCAGCACAAAAATATTCTGAGTCAAATTACTAAAGTTCATTTTTCTTTAATTAAATCTAACCTTAAAAATGCATTCTCGGTAATTCCCCAAGAGGACGATGAGAACAGATGCTTTCCCTGGCTGTTGCTTCTTTTATACTGGCTGGTTCGCTACTTCTAGCACTTTGGGAATCCTTTCCAAAGCTGTCTTTTTGCTTTCGAGTCGGGCAATGGCCACGTTTTTGATCTTTGGGGGTATGTTAGAAAATGCACGACTGCACGCACGAACAGCATGTTGCTGTTCACTGTTTGGTACCCAAGTGCAGCAAAACGGAGAGAGAAGTGTTGAAGGGGTGACACTGAGCCCCGTCACGTGATGTGGGTTCTCCATTGAGAGGCCAAAGCCACGTGACTGGGGCAGTGGGCTTAGTGCAGTTAATTCTAAGTTGTGGTTTCGTTTTGGCATTGCTTGCCAAAACAAAATTAATTTTGTTCGATTAGGCAGTGTGGTAGGTTTGTGGGAATGACAACGGTTTCTTGGGAGAAACTCTTTTCTCAAAGGACATACAATTCATCTTTGATATGAATAATCCTCCCTATTTTATTACCACTACATGCTTTGCTGTGTCATATGTTAGAATATATACCACACTGTCCCTGTGTAGCAGTGAATGCAGTAAAGTGATCAGGTAGTCTGAAACCTGTAGGCAGAGAAAAAGGAGAAGAAACAGGAGTATGTTTCTGAGAACTTAGAACTCAGCAAGTCCATAAATTTCCCCATTGATACGTATGGTCCATGTTGTTGTTGTTACAGAAATACCTGTTTCAATCTTTCTCAGCATCCTCAAAGTCAAGGATACTACCCCTTCTCATTGCAAAGGTTTTACGATTAAATAGACATCACATTTGAGCCAACACATATTTATCACCCCCCCTCGTCCCACCCCCCCCACACACACACACACCATGCAGACAATATATTGCATGCTGGAGTAAGGATTCTGAAGTCCTTTAGACAGAGATTGTTGTTGTCAGCACAGGGGCAATGGAAAAAAAAATCATGTTTGGGCTAAGTTACAAAGATTGCTTTTAATGTATAAATGTGTTCAGTCACTGGGAACACAAATATGAATGAAACACAAGGTGTTATCTCAATAGACTCACAGTCCAGGGAGGGAGGCAGCTAAGCAAACAGGTAACTGGATACAGTGCTGTGCCATAAGTGCTCATGGAAGCCTAAGACTTCAGTTCACTGCTTATCCAACCCAGAACTAACTGATGTAGGCTGTAGGCAACCAAGGTCTACAACTTCCTTGGTGCTGACCTCTCACCAATTCTAACCTAGTCTAAAAGCATTTATTGTCCTTAAAAAGACATGCCCCAGGTCACATAAGGGCAGAAAAGTTTTTGTTAAGACCAGCTGATAAGCTGCTCAGAACTCTGTCTGGGGTTTGTTGTTGTTTTTCCCCCAGGAGAGTCATAATTATGCCATTCCAAAAGCAGGAAATAATAGATCCATTCCTTCTAACAGAGAGACAGTGTACAGTTAAAGATGGTTTATTAGCTTCGAGCTTATGATACACAAGAGCTATTTGGGTACATAAGTCACCTCACCAGTCCAGAGTCAACTCCATAAACCCCAGCAGCACTTTTCGCCCACCTTTTTGACTAAATAGAAGTTACTGTACAGTTACAGCCCTGTTATATATGATGCTAATAAATGTGCCACACTGACTGTCCGCTCTTTTAAGTAACTCTACTAACCTGGACACATTATCTGAGATTTATACAGCTGCAAAATATCTGAGGGGAATGCAGGGAAATGGCTTTACAGATAGAATTAGGCTGGCTATTTCTCTTACATTTCAGTCACCACAAGAGGACAGTTATTCAGAGGCACTTATAAAAAATGAGAGGGCAAAAATAACAAAAAAAAAAGAAAGATTTTGAGGGAAATTTCTGCAGTTGTGCCAATGTGGATGATTCTTGATAAGGCTTTGGTTACAAAAATTCCTACTTGTCTTGAAAGATAGACACCTCTGGTAAAACTTAGAATAATAGGTTCTTTTGCCAAGTCTCTCGGACCCATTTTGATATGTCAGCAACCTGAAATTTAGTACTAAGTTATTTAATAAATATTTGTTAAATAAATGAGGGCAAGTCTGTTATCATGGCTTTGTCTCTTGCATCCATAAAGGAGCCCAATACCTGATAAGTATGCACTAATTATTTACTTCATTAATGAATAATATAAATAGAAATCTGTCTTACTATTCATTGATATCAATAGGGACCCAAAGGCAGCCTTGAAGTTGATCTTAAAGTTGACAAACAATAGTTTATTGACATTTACAAGAACTCAAGATTTAAAAAAAACAGTGGTCTGGACAATACAAAATAATAAATCATCAGAACAGAGAGAAGGAAACAAACCCTGGTTTCAACAGTGTTAATAAATGACAGCAGAAATATGTAAGATTGTGATAGTCATGTGTAATGAGTTTTAGTTTTTGGAGAAAAATCAAGGATTCCAGTTTCCAGCCTCGAGCCACATCATGTAAACATGGGCAAGTGATGTCATGCCATCACCCTACTCCTTAGTCACTCACCCTGGAGCTTCAGTTCTTTGAACTGTGTGCTCTTTCTGGAAAAGCTGCAGTGCTTCCTTAGCTTTCCAGAGCAAATTCTTTAAATCCCAGTCTCATCCTTTTGCTTTCACATATCCTGGCCTTCTGGCTATCATCCACAGTCCCACAGATACTCAGTTTGATTTAAAAACAGATCCTAATGCAATGGAGGAATAAAGAATCATAGATACAGGAAACTTACCATTTAAGTCACATAGCTATCTAGGTTAGGAAAGCCTTTCCCTACTTGAAATGTATTACCCATGTTAATTCAGTTTTAAAACTATTTATCTGACTTGACTGTATTTTTTCTTACTAGTTACCCAACGAATTCTATAGTTTGCAAATACTTGTGACAAAGTCTATTTCTCTGGCTTATTTTCATGAACATGCATCTCTGCCAAAACTCATGCCATCAACTGGGCATTTGATCCATATTCCTCTAGTCTCTATTTAACTTCTTAAATTTGCTTTCTCTGAACTACACTAAGTAGGAAGACTCAGCAATTTGAGTGGGCAATTTCAGCTGTGTGCATTTGGGACAATACATACCTGCTCCATATGATGTCAGATAAAATTTGGAATGGCTAAAAATCTGGAACCTCTTAGATTTCCTAGAAGATCAAAATCCTCTAAGGAAAGAAAATGCTGCAGTCTTCAAGGTCTACAATTGGAAGCAGCTCAACATTCACCTCTTCTACAATATTACTATTGGTAAAATGAAGTCACTAGCACAGTCCAGATTCAAGGGTGGGAAAACAAAGACTTGACATCTTTATATGAAGAAATAGAAATAATTAGTGGCATTTTTTTTGCAGCTTATTGAATATTTTAGTCTTCCAAATATATATCCCACAAGCTTTAACCACAATTAGAAGCAGCAAACCAACTAAGTTTTAAGTTCTCATGCAGGGATTAAATACCTTCCATAGTGTACAACATTTTGTTCTTACTCAATGAAATAGTAAATTATGATGTGAGGACCAAATCCAGATTGCCACCTATACCTGTTTTGCTATAGCCTGTTTTTTGTTTTGCTTTGCATGTTTTTTGTTTTGCTTTGCTTTGTTTGTTTAATTTTTAGATGGTTTGGAGGGAGGAAAAATAACACCTCATGATACATGAAAATTATTTGAAATTAAGATCCCAGGATCAATCAGTGTAACTGGAATAAGTCATGCCTATTTGTTTACATGTTATCAATGTCTGCTTTCACATTTCAATAACAGAACTGAGTGGTCCAATCACAGGCCACGTGACATACAAAGCCTAAAATATTGACTAACCCAACCCTTTATAGAAACAGTATCTACTACTGATCTCTGTAGTAGATACAGTTATTATCACCATGATATTAATTATGAAACCACTGCTTAATAGTAACTAGAGACAGAATTTGAACTCAGGTGTGAAAGACTTCAGTCTGACTAAACTCCCACCAAAATCACAGTAACTGTCTTTAACTGCATACTTCAGAGTACTTAACCTTTATGATAGCCCCAAGAGCGTGTGACCATTTTATAGCTATCACTTATGAGATGCATTGATCAATCCTATATTGGTGAGTGAATGACAGAAGCAACTTTAAAGCCTGAGCTCCTAGAAAAAGTTACATCAGTAATAAAGTAATGTGACAGATACCACGTAGACCAAGTTGTCAAACTTAATATTACCAATAACAGGGCAAATAGACCTTGTAAGTCAACTGTGTCAGACACAGAGGAGATAATGTCACCCATGGAATACTCCAGTCAAAACTGTTTAACCACGATTAACTGGTAAGGAAAGAATTGAACACATTCAAATGGAAAGATATTCTGCTAGCAACCAACCTTGGCTGTTTAAAGAGTCATAATCATGAAATATAATAAAAGACTAGAGAACTGATCTTGATTGAAGGAAATTAAAGATGAGTAAATATCATGTATGACTCTAGATTGGATCCTGGATCAGAGGAGATACATAAAACAATTGGACAGTTGGAGAAATTTGAATATGAATTATGTGTTATCAATAATATTATGTCACTAGTAAATTTCCTTAGTGTGAGCAGTAAACTGTGATTATATAGGAGAATGATTTTGTCTTGGGATATAACTGCTAATGCATTTATGTATAAAGTATCTTGACATCTGTAACATATTCTCCAGTGGACACACAAATAACTGTGCCTGATGTCTGTATGTATTTTAGGTAGGGAGAGAGACCAAAAAAGGGAAGGAAAAAGGGATGAAGAGAGGGAGGAAGGTAGGGAAGGAGGGAGAGAGGAAAAGTAGAAAATAAAAATCACTGACTCTAGGTTAAAGACAGAAGTACTATTCTTGTAGATTTCCTATACCCACAGCTTTGCTGTTATTACTGTATCAATTATGCTTTTAAAGTCATAAGTCCCCATTTGCAACCAAAAGCAAACACAGACTTTGTGAACTTCTGAAAATGAGTGGAAATACCTCCATATCAGACAATGGAGCAGTTGTAAAAGGACATCAGTTCATGCCTTACAAGAAACTTTGACTCTCTGAAGAGGTTAAAGTTTTCATTCAACTTGTCATACTGTGCTAGTTTAAAGCTTTTAAGTACAGCAACCCCTCTTTCCACAAGCAATTTCCCAAAGGCATGTGCTTGGAACACACACAGACAGGCTGCTATAAGTGCCCATTAGTCTTCAAACCTGAAATGCCCCCCAAAATGAGTTACAGTGAAAACCATGTACTACCTCAAATGAAAAATAGCAAAATACATCAAGAGTTCAAAAGGCAGGAGTTGAACAAGATGATCCCATTTCATGCTACATTAATACGTCACTCTAATTTTATGTAGGAATGAGCCTTCATATTTCCCATCCAGAATTCTGAAATATGTAGGTATCCAAGCAAGTAAATCTATTTTATAAATGGAGAGGTGGGGGAGGGTTGACTATGCCTGTAGTTTAGGAACTTGTCCAGAATTTTTAGGCCAATGAATGATATGAGAGAGAAAGAAAATGAAAGGGAAACGGATTGGAGAGAGGGAGGGAAAAAGGGAGGGAGAGAGGGAGGGCGGAGGGAGGGAGTAAATGACCTAGAAAAAAGACCCACCTATTTCAGTTGAAGGAGATTTATGTCCACAGACTGCTTTATTCTCTTGGAGACAATATGGTTTAAAGCCTGGGTAGAGAATGCCATCATGGCTATGCCACTTACCAGTCACAAGGTCTCAGTCTTGGTGACAGGAATTAATCTGTCTGGGTGTCATTTACCCCATCATAAAATCATAGAAAGAATACTGTTATCTACAGAGAATAAGCATGAGAATCAGATAGTGATAAATTCATGTAATAGTTCCCAGTAAATAGCAATAAATGTTGAGCCTTTATTGTTGGGATGACTTCAGATCAAGTACAAGGAAACTGCAAGTCATTCTGTGCCAAGTTTCAAAATTAACTTCATTTCATATAGTCATCAAAATGTCTCATCCACAACTCTGAAAATGGAATAGATTTTGGAGTCTCTTATTTCTATTCTACTTCTTCATGTAGTTCATCTATATACAATTAATTTATTTTACACTAAATCCCATAAAAAGAACTACCCGAAGGAGACCTCAGTGCTTGTACAAAGGGACACCTGTGCCCAGATGTTTACTGCAGCACTATTTATAATTGCAAGGACATGGAAGGAACTGAAATGTCCCAAAACAGATGACTGGCTAAAAAAGATGTGGTACATATACACAATGGAATATTACTCATCAATTAAAAATGATAAATTGGATGATTTTATGATAACATGGATGGACTTAGGAGAAATCAAATTGGCAGAAACAAGTCAAAGAGAAAAAGACAGAAACTAAATGGTTTCACTATTATATGGGACATGGGAAAGAAACAAAAAGCCATGAAGAAAAGTCAAAACAAGCTAACAACCAAATTAAAGTACACAATTAGGGTGGGGGGGTTATAGGGTGGGAATGGTCAGGGAGGGGGGCGTGAACTCCAGAGATCACAACGATGTGAAATTTATATATAAATAAATGATTTAATATTTTAAAAAAGAACTACATTGTAATCCAAATTCCATGTACTTTATTGGTCAATTATCACAAACTAAGGTCACACTTTCTTTCAGTGAACAGTTTTTTTGTAGACAGTCTCCTTTGGACTAATTGCCAAAAATTACTCCTCCTTCAAAGTGCCTCCCTCTTTTATGGGGATCTTAAGGAAACAAGCCAATACCACAGGTTGCAAAAGACACTCACCAAACCATCTCTTCCTCCAATGCTTCCTGTTAGTGTGTTCCTACCTGAGGAGACCAGCGGGGAAACATAGTTCCCTAAGTCTACATCTATTACATAAAATCTCATAAAAAGGCAAAGGATAGGATCTTGATAGGCCTGTCATTCTGTGGAGTTTAGATGACCTTGACATCAACACCAGAATCTGACCCCATTCTGATGAGTAAGTTTTTTGCAACAAAAACTGAATAGAAAAGTTTAAAGTGAAAATATAGAGTTGCTGGCAGCCACCATACCATCACCAAGAAGTCCACATAAGGCATTGAGTAGGATATCCAAAACAGAGAAAAGTCAATTGAAAGGATGGAGATAGTTCATGTGGCAATGACTCATGGATCTGGCTATGCTTGTAGCTAAAGGATCTAGCCCATAATATTTCCATTAAGAGAGCAAATAGATGTCATTCTTGCTTTAATCATTTTGGGTTGACTTTTACTGCTACCTGAGGCTGAAGTCGTCATGAGTGATACTACTTCTAAACTCTGGAAGAATGCAAAACCTTTCTGACTTCATATGGAAGAAAGGAAGAGGGGCTTCTTTCTTAGGTTTCTGCCGAGTTAGTTATTAGGCTTTGATAAAATTCTGCTTAAGTCTAGGTTTTCCAAAATTTGATCACATTCTGGTTTTCCCCTAATTTTCCAATGATAAATATTCACCCAACACAATTGTTCTCCAAAAAAGACAATGAATCTCCACTATCTTTTCTCATCAACTGGAACCCTTCACCAAACCAAACATATCTTCATTTCTCCAGTTACAAAACAAAATCTTTTATTCCTTTCCATAGATGAAAATATGCAAAGGAGAAAGGATATATCATGAACAGAGATTATTACTTAGTTTGTAAGAAATGTTCTGGTACACATTGTTGCTTATGTCTGTGCTACATGACTACAATTTTTTTTGCTTGATTATTGGATCTTAAGATTATATATCACCCAACATGATAAAAGAGATTTACTCAGAATCCTGAATCCACAATCATGATTTCTGTAAAGTCCTATCTTACAATGCATTTTCCCACTACTAGGTTTTCAGACACATGACTCTCTCTGGAGATGAAGAAATAGAAAATTTTTCCACCTTGAGCATCATGACTGGAGGGATTTGGTTATACACAACTCAGTTACATATAGCCATTCAAACAGATCTACAGCAAGACCTAGTCCACACAGGCATGAAAATCAAAGATCCCTTCATTGACTTCTACTGTTATCTCCTAGAAAACTTGGGGTGTAACTTTTAATAATCAGTACCACCAGCAACAATACTACCATGGGTGGAGAGCCATGATAGTCTTTCTTTTGGTAAATTTAATGATACAGTGGCACATACTGATATTTCTTTCTACCACCAATTTTTCTAACTATTGAATTTCACCCTTTCTCTGACTTTCCAGTTCTCCCAATTGTTTAGGTCATTTTCAATTTCAATTCTGTTTGCAAGGCATTAGCCAACACATCCAACTTGCTGTCAACAGGATATTTAATAAGCACACACATTCCACTACCCAAGACAGTAATGACATTTCTAAGTAGCACCACAGAACTTCTCTCACAGTGGTTTCTCTGCCTACTTTCAAGTTACAATGACCCACTGACAAATACTTTCAATTTGAGCCAGCTGCATACTTAACAGTAAAATGAGCTAAACCTTATTTTCTCAGTTTCTTGATGAATATGACATATGGGGCTGAATTTTAAAAGCTTCTGGAGGCATAATGAAGGGTTGAAACACATTCATTTGCCCTTAACTGACAAAATAAAAAATAACAACTCTTCAGAGAGTATACCTAATCTCCTCAATTCTGTTCTATTGTTCCTAAGGGCCTTGAATTTTTAGATGTTTCCTGAGTCACCAATTCTAATTTGTAGAAGAGAGTAGGAGTTTGGAATTACCCATATCTGGGCTCAATCCTATCTCTGGCATTCTATGGGACTTTGGAAAGAAAAAAAAAAAAGGAGTGGAAAAACTGGTCTCCTTATCTGTATAATAGGCACAATCTTCCAGATGTTAACGTTAAAGACAAGCAACATGTCTTTGCCAGAGTATAAACTTAATTTTAAAAATTGCCCTTTTTGTGTGTATGTCATTTGAAAAGTTTTATCAATGTTATAAAATCTCACCTCAGTTGAGATTTTGCTTCAGGCACCAGCAATAATAATTGTGTGTGAGGCATGACTAGCTCTTCCAATGGGGTTCACACATCCGCACACTTTCTGATGTGTTAGACTCTATGGTCACAATGGGGGTAGAGCAGGTACAAGCTGAGTCTTGGAGCCAATGGGGTGAACCTGATTAAGCCACTTGTCAACTATGAACCTTGGAGAATTTTCTTAAACTCTCAAAGTCTGTTTCCCTTCAAAAAAAAAAGTAAAGTATATAATAAAGCCTTGTCCATAGCTTTATTTTAAGTTTTTTTTTCAAGGATTACACTAGATTTGGAACAGTTAACACCATCTTTAGTTCAGAGTAGCACTCAGTAAATGAACACTGTAACGTAACAATGCAATTTCCGCTGGAATCTTAACCATGTGCTATGAATTTCTTCCACTTCCCATATTCTCTCCGATTAAACAGTACACTCCATGCATATATGTGCCAGGTTTGTTTTATTCAATTTTATAAATCTTATGCTCAGTTCCTGTCCCATAGTAAATGTTTCATGATAAACTGGTGATTGATGATCAATGCACACATATTTGAGATCATACGAATAAAATTTAAATAAGGTTGAGGATGATTATTCATTGATTTTTCATTGATTCATTATTAACATGAGCATCACCCCTCTGCTTCCTAATCAAGCCTTTATAATTTTCTGAAGTTTATGAGAGTTCGGCATAAAAAAGATGTTGGGCAACATAGTATCTTTAACTGACAACATAGTATTGTGAACTTAAAAAATTGTCTAGAGGATAGATCTCTTGTGAAGCTTTCTTAGCATAGAAAGGGAGGGAGAAAACAATAAGTTTAGAGGTGATACATACATTTAAGAACTTTATTGGGGTGCCAGTATTACAGATGTAAGTGTATGTCCAAATTCATCAAATTATTAAATGTGTAGTTTTAGTTATCTCAATGATACCTCAATAAAATTATTATAAAAGACTTTGGGTCTACCACCTAAACTTAAGCAGCATGGTTTATTTTCTGAAAACATGGGCATTACAACATCCCCCAAAGTAATTTGCTATTCAAACATAAGAACAAATAATACCAATATGACTTCACAATGGTATAAGAGAGTCAAACTTCTCATACTCTTCCAAAATCTTCAAAGAGTAGAAAGAAATAACTGAGTATCTGTGAAGGATTCAAGATCATGGATGAATATACTTCCTCCCACATACCAGAACAAAATGTTTGTAAGTAACGTATCTTATCTCAAGGACATAGTCAGATAACAGAAATGTGGTCACAAGTACATTCATCACATTTTTTTTCATAATTGTGATAGATTGAGGACAACTTAATGTACCTATAAATGCAGCCACCAGATGAATGATAGTTTATCGTAACTATGAAGTTCTGAGTTTCTACTAAAACCTCTATCATCTAAAGTTTCAAAATACATGGCAAACTTTCAAAATGTACTAAGTGAAAAGTCATTTATAACTTCTACTTATTATCACAAAAATTACCACAAAGTGTCTTTTTAATCCATCACCCATACAAGCAAGATAACGGGAAAAGGATACACAGATCTGGTAAGATGGGCAGTATGTGGAAATGGGATAACTTTTTTGTAACCCAAATGAATCTGAAATTTAAGTTGCCCCTGGGAAACTATAGAAGTAAATGATACATGTTCTAAGACTTCAGAAATGCTCAGATAAACAAGAAATACCATCTCTCTCTGAAAAAAAGAAGAACATATAGCTCAGAAAGCTAGACTATATAAACAATCTTACAAAAATAGTTTACACTACCATACCTGGAGAAGACCAGAGATTTATATGCTGAAGGGAATGATTAATACAGACTCTGGACATGGAGCCATCTGTCAAAAGTGAGATTAGAGTACTAAATATGTGTGGATTGATTGAAATTGTGTGAATTGGTTGAAAATTTAAAGACTAAATCATGAGGACCCTGGCCTGCTTCTTTCAGCTCCAAAATGTTAAAGTCTCAAGTTTTATTCAGTTTGGTATTATGCCTTCACTCAGCACTTGTTTCTTCATCATTCTTTTGCTAAGCAAACTTCAAGCTTAAACAAAATTTCAGTTTAACTTATTTACAGAAGATGTGTGTTAATGATTTAATTGCACTCTTTACAAACAACTTTTAGAATCCTATAAGGGCTTTATACTATTGCCAGTAGTGTTGATGATTTAGAATGTTTACCTGGAGTCACTATATTTGATACTCATTGTTTTCATTATGCAAGGTTTCTTCTGATATCCAAAAGCAGAGCACTCTGTTGTAAGTTGAAATGGCATAAAGAAACAATTCTCATTAGCTCATATGAAAAAATTTTGAGCACTCCCAGACCCAAAAAAATCTAACATATCATACCAAAGAAATCCAAAAATAACATTAACAGACAGTAATTTTTAAAAAAGTAGGAAATATAATATAGTACAAAGCAATTTCTAGAGAAGCTTGGTGACTGAAAATCAAACACTGAGTGCTATTTTCCCTTTTTGCCCTTTGCAGTACAATTGGAAATCCTCTTCAAATTTTTCAGTTCATGATATTAGATACTAATGTAGATCTTCCATGAAAGCAAACTGACTTAACTCAACCTTTCAGAG
>PVHY01031053.1:0-12905 GCA_004024945.1 Uropsilus gracilis
GGAATCTGGTCAGGTGGGGGGAGTCTGGTCAGGTGGGGGGAGTCTGGTCAGGTGGGTGGGAGAGTCTGGTCAGGGGGTGTGGAAGAGTTTGTCAGTTGGGGCAGGGAAAGGCCGAACCTGCATGGTTTCTGATAACGTCTGAGTCAGAAGATCAGCGGTCCAGGGAATGGGGACCAAGGTACTTGGCCTGTTTTGGGCTCATTTGTGGCTCAATATCATTCTTTCAAGTCTTCTTTGCTTCGGTGACACAGGCTGTCACTCACCCGCCTCGCTTAGACATGCTGCAGTTTATTATAAGATACGGTTATTCCCCCTTGAAAGTTAAAGAGTGTATCTCCGCCTTCAGTGGGCTGAGTGTCCACTGCACTCCTCTGAGCAATGGGAACTGAGTCCTGTCTTCTCACAGCATGGAGGAGAGAGGGGACATTTGGGGGACCCCCCCTTCCAGCGATCAAGTCCAAGGAACTAGGGAGCAATCAAGCTGTGCTCATGCGTGGGCTTTCAGAAAGCCAAGGTGATTTGAAATATATGTTCTGAAACGAAGCCGCTGCGGCCGTGTGGTCAGAGACAGATTTATTTCAGTCGCGTTGCCAGACCCTCCTCACCAGTCTTTGTGTAAATTTTGATCCCTAGTAATTCTAGGACGAAGACGCTGATTCTTCTCAATTTACCCTCTGACATAAACAGATGGCACGTTTCCTTCCTGGGTTTTCTCCAGAGGATGGCAGATTGGGTTGAAAAGATTGTCTTGCTCTGCCCTCTCTCCCCCTGACTCACCAAGCCTCAGGAGATGAAAATGATGAGGCAGATTTGTTCCAACTGCATTTCAGGTCTCTCTAAGAAGAAAAGCGCTCCATGGTTCCTGTGGTGCCAGAGGCAGAAAAAGAGCTGAAGAGGGAGGCAGGATGAAGGAAGGGTACTACGTCACAAAATATATCCAGTGCACTTATGGCATTGAGACCCAAGCCATCTTTTCCTTCATTCATGTTTCATATTTTCCAAGAATCAGGGTGTGTGTTATGAACAGGTCATACTCATGACATGTATGTACAGTTTGGTATTGAACCATGAGAAAACAACACCCCAACTATTACTATTTTACACATGAGCATGTAACCAGTGTGGATTTGGAGAGGCATTGGGTTCAGAGAATGGGCTCGTTGGGGGACCTTTGAGACAAGTTTCATCAGAGCTCCCCTTTCAGCAGCACAAGAGGTGAGGTTTAGTTAGAGTCAAAAGGGCAGGTTTATTTCTAAGAGAAAGGAAGTGAAGGATGGTGGAAGACAGAAAGTGCTACACCCCCAGAAAGGCACAGGTTTGAAAAGAAACACCTACATAGTCACAGAGGGCAGTCTTGGGAGGAGGGGTGCATTGTACCAGTGCAGTAATGACACTGATATAGCTTCCTCTGTGAGGAAGGAGGGCCATCTATTGTTAAGCTAATTACCTCAAGGCTGTGACTAGGTTCACTTATAAGGACCAGTGATTCTCTGCAATGGCCCTCCATCTCCATATCCTCCCTTCTAGTCACCTCGACCACTTTCTATAGCAGCTGGTGCCAGAAGAGTTTTCATTTCTAGAGCTGGTTTGATGACTGTGTTCATTATTTCTACCTCCAACTCCAACGTCTGGTCTTGTGACACCTCCTAAATTTTCTACTCGTAGCTCCATGACTAGGACTGTTGCTGTCTAAGTCTGTAGGAAATTGTTGGAGGGAATTAGGCAGATTAGTTGATTGGAATCTCCCAAAAAGTTGTTAGCTTGAGAGCAGAGACAGAAGGAAGGGCGAATCCAAAATTGGAGTTTCAAGGATGGCAAAATTTTCTGCTCTCTAAGCCAGGATTAGAATTTAAATGAAAAGGGCAGTCACAAAGGTCCAGGAGTTCTCATTTACTGGAAGGAATTAGCCCTATGGCCAAGATCAGATTTAGGGTGTTTCTTTGCAACTCAAGGTTATTTTCATAGATGGCCTCAAGGTAACGGCCTCTGCTTTGAGAGAGGAGGCTTTGGGGAGGCAGAAAGCAAAGCTGTGAATCAGAGTGAGAATTATGTCCAAGGAGGAACTAATGTGATTATTCATCCATGGAATTTACTAGAAGCAAATAGATGAGGCATCTACTAAGTATCTGTGGGAATTGCTTTGCTAAATAAACTGCAATTTGAATTTTTTAAAGTGCTATAGGAAAGCCCCCCAGGAAGCTGACAGTGGAAAGTACACACCCCCTGGAAGGTAATTCCTCCTGCTCCATCAGGGCAGATGGGCTATAGGGCAGTGATTCTTCCAAAGTGGGGTCTCCAACCCCACAAAATCCCCAGCACCCCTAGAACTTGTCATTTGTGTGAGTTAGTCTCACTAAATCAGGCATTCTGGGGTTGGGGCTCAGCAATCTGAGCTGTGAGAAGCCCTCCAAGGCGTCCTCTTGCTTGCTGGTGCCTGAAAGGATTGCCTTAGGGGAGAGAGAATCTGGAAGAACTTTCTGGTTGGTGTAGAACAGTTGCAAGGAAGTTCCTTCTAGAGAAGAAAACTGAGTCTAATCAAGACACTTCTACCACAACTCAGGGTCTTCACAAACCTGAACATGGCAGGATTTCAAAATTCCTTTTGAAATTGAAAAACAAAACTAACAAAACAGAAAACGAAACTTACAAACAGGAGCAACTGGCCCGTTAAACCCAGTCACTCGTAATGTTTGTCCCAGTCTCCACAAGCAGTAGCAAGACCACACTAATTTAAAAAGAAGCAAGAATAGATTTACTCATTAAAAGACAAAATAGACAAGAGTCACTGAGGTACAAGGGGCCCCTTTGGTAATCTTATCAAATAGTCCAGTCGCTAGTCCAAAACGCTACATGCGGATCCTTCAGTCACGTGCTCCCACAAAATGGTGGCTATCCCACCTTCAAGTCAAATGAAGAAACAAGATGGCAGCCTTGATTCAGCTCCAAAAAGGGAGATTGAAATCCAACGAAGAAATAAAGATGGCATTGTCAATCCTCCTCCAAAGTCACAGCTCCAGCCTTCATTCAGCCTGAACCAACAAGACTTACTCGTAACAGCAACAGCAACCACGTTGGACATCTTACATGGAAAAAAGCAACACAGAAAGTTCTCTTCAGGTCTCCAGACAATTCCCAAGCTTCACAGTTACAAAGTTAAAGCAAGTCTTGAAGAACCAAATTTCCAAGTCAGCTTACACAGGTCCCAAGTTTCTCCAGCATACTTCCCCATCTCCTCACTGGCCCCAGCTTGGGATGGAAGCCCACAGCCAGTATGGCTTCCTTCCCTGCCCTGCTGCTGCACAAGGCTGCGGCAGCTCCTAGGCCTCCAGCCTACTTGCTGCTCCTCTCTTCTCTAGCTTTCTCTCTGTTGCTCTCCAGGCAGACTCCTTCCTAAATCCCCTCCCTCTTTTCCTCTCACAAGAAACCTTGGCTTCCCTTCTCCAAGTATCCACCCACAAGGCAAGATGGCTGCCACCCTAATGCAGCATTACCATGCTAGGGCCGTGGTCCTCCAATGTCACCACAGACCTCTATCACTTTGACTATTGTTTCCTCTTCCTTCCTTTTTCTGAGAGAGCTTTTCTATTGAACTCATCTTCTCTGTCTTGGGGTGGGGAGCAGTCAACAGATAACTTGTTTTTTAGTTCCTATATAACCAGATAATGATGAGCTAGATCCTCTCATTTTTTCTACTTATTCCAAAATTTCCTTTCATTACTTTGAATTTTAAAATTCTTTAGGTCTTATCTTTTAGAGGTTTTAACTTACTGTTTAAGGTCTTAACTAAAATTATTCATTGTGTTTACTGCCCCAGAAGAAACATCTCTGTGTACTAACTATACCATTCCTTCTCCCAGAGTTTAGGCTACTATTTCTCAGTATCTTAGTTCTGCCTTGTTTTTATCGTCATCACCATCATCATCATCAAAGTACCATTGTCTCAGATCTGTGTTAGTAATTTGACAGTATAGCACTTCCCCAAACAGATGTGATCACCCTAATGCTCCTGAAAATCAGGTAACAGAGCAAGCAAAGGAGGGTACTTAACTGAACTTACAAGTGGAAGCAGCTGGTCGTTTAAATCTTTTTAACGCCTCAGGTTTGTCCGCAACTAACTTGTGCAGTAGCAAGACCAAGCTATCTTAAAAAGAAGTAAAAACAAAATTTATTCACAAAAAAAGAGAAATAGGCGAAAGTCACTGAGGATACAAGGGACCTTTTGATTATTTGATTATCTTACCACATAGTTCAGTCGCTAAGTCCAAAAAACTGCACATGGGTCCTTCAGTCATCACAATATGGCACCTGTCCCACCTTCAAGCCAGTAGCGGGAGATTCAAATCCAATGAAGAAATGAAGATGTCCTCGATCCACCTTCAAAAGGCACAGCTCCAGCATTCTTCTGCTTCAACCCTGAAGCAGCTGAACTACCAAGACTGTCGAAATAGCCACAACTTCAGATGGTGTTACCTTTAAATGTTGACATCTTTAGATGTCTCTCGCTGAACATGGCAACACTCGAAGTTCTTGTCAGGTCTCCAGACAAATCCCAGGCTTTTCAGTTTCTAACATAAAGCAAGTTTCCAAGTACCGAGTTTCCAGCTGAGCTTACACAGGTCACTGGTTTCTCCAACGTGCTTCTCTGGGTTCCTTGCCGACCCAAGTAGGGGATGGAAACCCACAGCAGGGTTCCCTGCCCTGATGCTGTGCATGGCAGCTGCAGCAGCGTCAGGGCTTCCAACCTCCTTGGTGTTCTCCCGCTTTCTGCCCTCCTCTGCAGCCATACTTCTTCCTAAATCTCCTCTTTCTGTCCCTCTCACAAGGAACCGTGGCTCTCCTCGGAGTCTCCACCCACCCGGGTAAAATGCACACTCTGCTGC
Organism: Uropsilus gracilis; assembly: GCA_004024945.1. Lineage (NCBI taxonomy): Eukaryota > Metazoa > Chordata > Mammalia > Eulipotyphla > Talpidae > Uropsilus > Uropsilus gracilis. The sequence continues at coordinate 4,881 of PVHY01031053.1, forward strand.
ATCGCAAAAGTGGGGCTACAGACCTCTAATTTCACCACATTATCCCTATCATTCCTACCACCAAAATACTCTCAGTCCTTCCCAGAGTCCACTGTTCTCTGTCTCCCTGCTGACCCCTCCTCCTGCACTGGGTGTCTCATATCTATGGTGTCTCTATCTATTGTCTACTTTCAAGAATTTATCTTAATGGTTTTCCATCTTGGTTTCTTATTATTATTAGTGTTGCTATTATTATTATTGTTATTGTTGTTGTTATTACTATATTTTAAGAGGACAGGTTTATCAGGAAAAGGAGAGAGGAAAAAAGAGACATAGTCTTATCTGGGAGGAGAGCTGCCTATCTTGTCTTAACCCCCAAGTTAGATGCTACCTTTATTCCTTTATATAGAAGTGCTTGTTTAGGTTTTTGCCTAGCACAGAAAAAAAAAAAAAAAAAAAGATAGCTACACACATCTTTGCACTCACCATTTCTCCTTATCTCTCAGACTATTTATTTGACAAGATTGCACTTCTCCCTAAAGTACATTCCCCTTAGAACTTTCTTCTGTAGGCATCAGTGAACCATTTCTAGCTCTTCTTACTCATAAAGATGGTCACTATCCCATTAGTTTCTAACTATACTTTTTCTAGGCATAGAATTCTAGGTCAGCAAATACTTCAACACACTGAAGATAATTATTTTACTGACTTATGATTTCTACTTCTGTAATTAAAAATTGACCTTTAGTCTCATAGGCTCATGTTCTGTAGAAGATGCATGATTTCTTTCTCACTGATTGTAGACCCTTGCTGGTCGGCAGTTTTATCTACTGTGTCTAGTTTGTTGAGATGTTATTGTATCAGATCCTTTTTGTTAAACCTGTCTGGAATTTATTGGACTTTCTACTAAGAAGGGTGGGCGTTTTCACTAATTTTGGAAAATGATTAGTCTTTACCTCATATTGGGGGACATATGAGTCCCCCAAATATTGTTTGTCCCCCATTTTTGCTTTTTAATTTCCTGAAAATTTAATTATGTAATTTTTGACCTTCTCACTCTCTTATCTGGATCAAAATCTTAAATAATTTTCATTTTCTTGTTTCTTTGAGTTGTATTCCACATAGTCTTATCTTACTTCCAGTTCATTAACCTCCATTTTGCTGTCTAATCTTTTGTTTTATCAGTCCTTTAAAGGTTTTAACAATCCATTAGTCTTTAAAATTTCAATCTGTAGTTGTTATTTAGAGAGGTTTTTTTCCTAGTCATGTTATAGTCTCATTTTCACCATTCTTCTACTCAAGGTTTTTCTTAGTTTTTTAAACAATATATTCTGTTTCATAAATGTTTAATATTACTCACATATGAAATTTTTGACACTGTGATGCTTCAACCCTATAATTCTGATATATTTCGCCCATTGTGCTTTTTCTGTTGATGTATCTTGTGATATCTTTTTAAATGTGCTTCTCATTTTCCTTGGATACTTTACCAATAGGAATTCTTTGAGACCTGGGTTAAAACTGTGCTTCCTCTGAGAGCTTTAAATATGCTTCTGCCAGTTACCTAGTGGTACGACCCATCTGGAAACCATTTTAAAATCAATTCTCCACTTGAACTTCAATTTTAACATGCAGGTAACAACAAATTTACATGAGAGTTTGTTGCTGATTATGATTTCTCAGGGGCAAATCCATTTTTCTTCTATCCCGCTCCAAAACATATGTGGGCTATTTGATCCACTACTCCCTTCTGCTTCATAGGCTTATTTATCATCCACCCTAACACAGTCAGTAGATCCCACTGCAGTGCAAAAATTTACAAGGCTCTCCTCTCAGAGCCCCTACCTTTGTTGAGTTGCCTACTTTATGTCCTGTGACTCCAGCTTATGGAGATTGTATTTTTATTTTTAAGAATAAAAGTGGGTTCTATACACAATTTCACCAGATCAACAGGTTAACTAGCATAGCCCTGGGAAAACCAGGATATATGCTCACCCTACCTATCCCAATATTACAGACCTTAATTTCACCTTTAGTTCCCAGCAATCCCCCCTTCAAGAAGAGTCATGGTATGATGGTAGTTGTAGTCCTTGGCATCTAGGATTGCTTTGGCATGGAGGTGAGGATGGAATCTATATGCATCAGTGGATAGAGTTCATCCAGGACATACTCTTCCCCCAGTATCAGCACAGGTATTAAACGTACTTCAAAAAAGCGCTAGAGTTTTGCAGATACTGTTTGGGAAATGGCTGCTTTTGCTGCCTGCTGGCTGCCACCTTCCCTACTTTTATAGTTAGTTTTACCTTTGTGGATTCTTTAGTTCCTCACCAGTTCAGTGAGCATTTTTATAGGTGTTTATGAAAATATTTTATTTAGCCATTTTCATAGTTTCCATTTGGAAGGGTTTGCAGTAAATTTAATCTAGCCTGTTGCCAGAAGCAGCCATCTTTTCCCTTGACTTCAAAGGTAATACAAAGGCTCGATTTTTACATACATTTTTTCCACATCCAGAATTGGTTGAGTAAGAATTGGGATTACCGAGCAGGTATTTCTCATTCTAAAAGAGGCCCATTGTTGTTTTTGCGCTCCACATCAGCCCTCCCAGCATACTGCTGGAAGCTGGAAACACAAATAAAAGTGGCCAAGCGTTGGAGGATTTAATAATCCCACTGGGGAGAAAAGGACCACATGGACATGGAAGAATGTAATCCAAATACATGAAAAAGTGGCCCAGGGGGCTCATGAATAGGAAAAGGAAGCAGCAGAACTTGCTTACCAGGCCTGGGTGCTTAGAGAAATATTCACAAGCGTGGGTCTGCAGCAATGCGTTACAGAATGGCTCCAATTTGAATAGGGGTTTTAACACTGGTCTTGTTTGTATCCTTTAATATGAATAATAAATGGATTCACCACTGAATCTAAAAGGAATAGAACCATTATTTAAAATTCTAGGGGTTTTTGTGAATCAGAAAATGCTTTGCAAGGAGGTAGTTTGCTACCAGATAGCATCATTAGAGTCATGAAGGTAGAGTTTTTTCCTTGATTTTCTTGCTATATGATTCAAATATTTATATGTTGCTGCAGGGATAATACTAAGTAGGCAATACCAAATACTATCAGACTGTTCATCTCCTAGGTGGATTTCAACAGATAAATGGGGGTATTTAACCATCATAATAACCCTAGGATATTTCTCTGGATTTACCCTTTACACATTTTAAGGTTATTGATGTGAGGGATAGAGATCATTTTACCTGTTTCGTATTGAGTTCATTAGAATATAACTAGATTAATGAAAAGCTATAATGCCTGAAAGAACTGAATGAGCATCACCTTTTGTTTGATTAGTAAATGCAGCCTGAAATGTAACTCAAAAGTGAATAATGCAGTCAGTTTGCATAATTGTAGCATTATGAAAGTAGAATTGCAGTATCTATTGGAGTAGTATATTGAAAGTAGAATTGTTTGTTGCTGGGGTTTATGCTTTCAGGGATTAGCACAGTACTTTGCACATAGTAGGCATACAGAAGGTGCTGGTGTGAGATGACCTCCCAAGGAATCAGCACTGATGACGTTGTTCTAAACACGTGGGTTCCACACCTCTGTCCTTTAACATCCTTGTGGTTGACCAACAGACAGAAACTGAAGAAAGACTATTTTATGCATCTAGATTTTATTTTTCAAGTGTTTGTAGAAGGGACTGTGATTAATCAAAAAATGAAGCATTACTGTCATTTCCAGAAAGGGTATATGTTTGGACTATAGGCACATTTCCAAATCATGGAAAAGCAAATGATATGTTGTTATAACCATACAATATATACTCATATATCTTCTAATATGTGATTGCAGACACAAAATAAAGAAATAGGTCAATCCCAAGAAACATACTTTTTAAGCCCTACTTACCTGAAACCTCCGAAATGCAAAGAACATCACAAAAATCAGAGACTGTTTCACCTCACTGAAGTCAGGAAATAACTCTGGCATCATACAACCAGCTTCTCAGACTTTCTTCTACATATCAAACAGTTAGAGTAAGTTGAAAGAAGATGCTAGTCCTTCCAACTAGTTGGTTCAAGGCACATATGAAGTAGGGACAGTAAAGGAAGGGTATTTGGAATCACCCCTCTCATCTCTCCTGGTATAATATCTAAGAGCTTTTCTGCTCTTTGAAAGGTGGTTCCTTTAAAACATCCTGGACTGTTTCAAATGTGTCTCTGGGAGTATTAATTAGAGCTAACATTTGCTTTTCTTATGTCCCATACAGTTCCTGTTTCCCTGAATGCTTTTTCTCTTCTCAGTGTTCAACTGGAAGTCTGATTTCTACTCCAGGTTTCATTTGTTTCATTATTTCTGCCAGTCTACTTATTCTGAAGAGAAAACACCAAGAAACTGAGTTGACAAGACAGGTTAATGCATGGGCATCACTGTAGCTGAAAAGGTAAGGCTGTTCCCAAAATGTTAGTACCAAGACCTGCCCTTATGTGTAAGTTCACATAGCACAGTGATTTCTGCACACAGGCTCTGGATGCATGAAAATGCAGCTGAACAGAGCCCAGCACATGGCCAGTGCTATATGAGGTGCACTAACAGTCCTTGGAGATTTGTGGGTTCAGTGCCAGACCACAGCGATAGAGCAGATACAGCCATAAGTCACACATTTTCAAGGATGCCAGCCCATGTAAAAGTTGTGTTTACATTACACTGTAGTCTGTTGAATGTGTAATAGCATATGTCTAAAGAAAAAAAAAAAGTATATACTTAAAAAATGTTTTATTATTAGAAAATGCTCTCCATCATTTGACAAGTGAATTATAATCTTGTGACTGGAAGGAAGTCTTGCCTCGATGATGGTGGTGGCCATAGAAGACTGAAGTTGGCTGCGCAGTTTCTTCAACAAGACAACAGTGCAATTTGCCACATCCATAGGCTCTTCACATGAAATGATCTGAAAAGAGAGATGCTGGTTGCTCTGAAGTTATGTTTATTGAGATAAAGTTGGTTTCTGTGCGGTAAATGAGCTGGTCAGGCTTTCCCCACCATGAGGTCCTATGACCAGCACCTATGCGATTGCACCCTCCCCATGAATGTACGCCTGGCCTAAGGGGTGTGCGCACATGTGGGTGTGTGCCTCACTTGGGAGGCAAGGCTGAAAGGGCAGTGTCACTTGGGGAGAATGCCAGGGGAGAATGTGGAGGGCACAGGGAGGAGAGTAGGAGGATGATACCACAGAGGAGAATCAGAATCAGCCCTCAAGAGAGAATCGCAAGCAGCTGTTTCTTTGCTGCTTGTTCCCCGTGTTCATTATTAAACATTCTATGAGGATAATTCCAAGGACTCCGGCATGCGTTGGCTGCTAGAACTGATGATGAAACTACCTACTTTGGGATGGCTGCAAAACAACACAGTGTGTGTCTCAGGGGTATAGGTTGATCCCTCTACAAATGAATGTTATCTTACCACACCCACCACCAACACCCCAGTAATCCTCTGCTGGGGCCCCCTCTCCCCTTTACTCCCAATGCTTCCCTCCTGGTCACCTTAGTGACCCATTGTGCTCCTCCCATCCTGTATCCATGCTATCATTTAATTTCTTCCTGGGAATATCAGTAGGGAAGTAGCTCTCATCTGTCAGGCATTTCCATGCTGCTGACATTGCGCCATTAGCTATCACTTTGCTTCATTGCATGGCATCTGGTGGATAATATTTGAATGGTAAGTTAGGTGTGGTGGCGCGCACCTGTAGTTCAAGCACTTGGAGTCAAGAGGCCTGATTGATTTTGTGGGTTCGAGACTGCCTGGGCAACATAGTGAGACCATCTCTCTGGATGGTGTTGCTGGATAGAATTTAAGAATGCATTTGCAAAGGGATATTTGGCCTCAACTGCTACATGGCTTTGTAGTTCTTAATATTTGTCCTACCCCTTCTCAGAGCCTGCTGGGGGAAATTAAAATGGCTGACAGTGGTCCAGCAGGACAACAAAACACCAAGAAGACCTGGAGAAGGGGGCAAGCTTCCTGGAGGGGCTCTTTCCTGAGGGAGCAGCTCCCAGGTGAGGCATAGCTGCTATCTCCACAGAGCTAAAGAGTCAATATTTGGCCCATCTTATGCAGAAGTTCCATGAAAATTTCTGATAATATACCTGTAAGGGGCAGGTACTGGAAAGGCAACCTATTTTTGTGCCTTCTCAAAGGAGGCAGCATAGCTCTGCTTGGTCCATGGAAGTAATATTCAGAATAAAAGGCATAGAAGATCACAAGTAAGTCAAAGGTCTCTGCAGAAAAGCCATAACTCACAAAAGCAAGAGAAGGTTTGATTATGGCATCATTGTGGTGAAAGTCCTAATGAATGGAGACAGTCAGGCAGAAAAAGCCTGACCAACTCATTTACCCCACAGTTGTAAAGCAGCTTTATCTTGATAAATATAACTTAAAAAAAAAAAACCCAGCATCTTACTTTACAAGGATTAGTTTTTGTGATGAGTCTATGAATATGACAAATTCTACTGTTGTCTTGTTGAAGAAATTGCACAGCCAATTTCAGTCTTTTGTAGCCACCATCATATCGAGGTAAGACTTCTTCCCAGTCACACATTATAATTCATTTGTCAAATGATGGAGTATATTTTCTAGCAATGAAATACTTAAAAGTACTTACCTTTTTGTTTTAAACATGATGCTATTGCACACCTAACAGACGACAGTGTAGTGTAAGCATAAGTTTTACATGTGTTGGAAACCTTGAAATTATTATCCAGCTTATGGCTGGATCTGCTTCATTGCAATGGTCTGGCATGGAGTCAGTACTGAATAATGCACGGTGAAGGCCAAGGAGGCCAGAGAACTTCATGGCAGAAAGTCAGCGTGAAACATCCTGAAATTACTAGATGAATGGCAGCTGGACAATGCCCCACTCCTGAGGTGGAGTAATGCTTCTGTCTAAAAGGGAAAGTGGGAGAAAGATGAAAGAGATGGAGGTAGGGGGAGTGGGAGAAATAGGAAAAGCAAGGGAGGAAAGGAGTGAAAGAGGGAAGAGAGGAAGAAAGAGAATTTGTATCTATTCTCACCTCTAGCTCCACCTTCTAATTTATAGCAAATACTGAACATGAAGAACATGATAAACAACCAAATGGACTCCAAATAGAAGCCTCCATAATTTCAAAAATTCCACACGACAGATGATTGGATTTCTTCAGTAAAAAAAATAAAAGTGAATAAAGGTAAGAAAACTATTACAGACAAAAAGAAGCCTAATAGACACATCAGTTAATTAGATGTGGATCTGGATCATAATTTGGGGGGGGGTTGAGGAGGAGCACAACAACTAGGAAGAAAACCTATTAAGCTTACAGGGGAAGGAGAAGATGGACTTGATGTTAGATAATAGAGATGAATTACTTTGTATTTTGTTTCTGTGTTGCATGCTTTAAAAGAGCTGGATATTGAAATATTTATAAGTGAAACCACTAGGTTTTCTAAGATTGACTTTTAAATATACTGGAGAAAGTAAGAAGGAATAGATGGAATAAGAAAGGTGGAATGTCGATTGTCGGTGAAAAGAAGCACAAGTATGTAAGCTCAATCCATTGCTTTCTCTAAACTCGGACTATTTGAACATTTTCCTGATCTAAAGTTAAAAATAAACTTGGATATTTTCCCCTACACTCAGGTGCAGCAAACTGGACTTCAGTTCTCATACCGTGAGCACACTGGCATGGGTTTCCTCTCTGCAGATAGTCAAGCTCTGCTCTTTTGTTCTAGTGCTTTCTCTGTCTACAACTGGATGGATGAGGTGAGGTCAGTCAGGGTCCCACTCTAGCCTTGGAAGTATCATCAATCTCTTTTTTGGCTTCAGTTCCTAACTGCATCCTTCACCATAATTAGTCCAGGATTCTTTGCTTTGGAAAATGAAACTGACCCTTTGAATCTAATTTAGCTGGGATCTCTGTGATGACATTCTATCAGCAGACCTTGGGATGGCAGACTGTCCTCTCTACACCTGGCCTCCCACAGTGGGAGCAGGTGAGGGAGGGGAAAGGCACA